>JACXGM010003472.1:0-21939 GCA_016801145.1 Umbra pygmaea
TACACTGTAAAAAATGTCTGTAGATTTCACAGTGAAAAACTGTCAAATCATCACGGTAAAACACTGTACACTCAAAAAAGGTTGAACACAGTTTCTGTAACAGTGAAACACAGTAATTTAGTTTATCATCTCTTTTCTGTTAAAAATACATTACTACACTGTTAAATATACTCTTGCACTGTGTTTATAATGGAAATATGCCGTAAAATATAAGTAACAGCCGATTTCCCAGAATGCTTTGCTGCACGTTTTGTTTTTCAGAAAAGTGTGTTTTAATATATTTTGTACTTCAAGCATTTATGCATTGGACACTTTATGTTTGATTATTAAATTATAATAACAATCTTTACTTTTAAAATCTAATAAAGTCATTATCTTTATTCCAACCATTACTGAGAAGTGTATTCTCATCAATGTAGTTTAGCTAGTCATAGTTCAGTAGTGGTTGATTCACTATTGCAGTTCTTATGAATGCAGGTTGTGGGTGATAAAATATTACAACTTTTGGATATACAGATTCTGATTAGTACTAAATATTTGTGGATCATTATTCTTTAAATTTGATTTTTGTCACATTAAATTCTATTTTATTTTACAGACTGTTGAATGACATGTTTAAACTGTTAAATTTACTCAACAAACTTGTTCACTTCAGTGAAACAATGATGTTAATATTACTGAAATCCAATGTTAAACATACATGTTTTAAATGTTAAAATTACATGTAATTCCGTAAGTATGTTTACGGTTTGATGTGTTTTTTACAGTATTTTTCTGGTAACCACAGCTGCCAGTTTTTTTCCGTAAAAACAACAGGATTTTTTTTACAGTGTAGTGACAAGGACTCAGAAGTGGCTAGTGACAAGGACTCAGGGGGGCCTAGTAACAAGGACTCTGGAAGGCCTAATGAGTAGGACTCAGGAGGGCCTAGTGATGAGCACTCAGGAGGGCCTAGTGATGAGGACTTTGGAAGGGCTAGTGAGAAGGACTCAGGAGGGCCAATTGACAAGGACTTAAGAGGGACTAGTGAGGAGGAATCAGGAGGGCCTGATGACCAGGACTCAGGAGGGCCTAGTGACCAGGACTCAGGAGGGCCTAGTGACCAGGACTCAGGAGTGGCTAGTGAGGAGGGATCTTGAGGGCCTAGTGAGGAGGACATAGGAGGAGCTAGTGAGGAGGACTCAGGAGGGCCTAGTGATGAGGACTCAGGTGGGCCTAGTGATGAGGATTCTGGAGGGGCTAGAGAGAAGGTCTCAGGAAGGGCTAGTGACTAGGACTCAGGAGGGACTAGTAACGAGGACTCAGGAAAGGATAATGAGAAGAACTCAGGAGGGCCTAGTGACGAGGACTTTGGAGGGCCTAGTGATGAGGACTCTGAAGGGGCTAGTAAGAAGGATTCTGAAGGGGCTAGTGACAAGGACTCATGAGGGCCAAGTAACAAGGACTTTGGAGGGGTTAGTGAGGAGGACTCAGGAGGGCCTAGTGACAAGGACTCTGAAGGGGCTAGTGAGAAGTACTCTAAAGGGGCTAGTGAGGAGGACTCAGGAGGGCCTAGTGACAAGGACTCAGGGGGGCCTAGTGTGGAGGACTCTGGAGGGCCTAGTGACGAGGACTTGGGAGGGGCTAGTGAGAAGGACTCAGTAGGGGCTAGTGACGAGGACTCAGGGGGTTAGTAACGAGAACTCTGGAAGGGCTAGTGAGAAGAACTCAGGAGGGCCTAGTGAGGAGGACTTAGGAGGGGCTAGTGACAAGGACTCCGGAGGCCCTTATGACAAAGACTTTGTAGGGGATAGTGAGAAGGATTCAGGAGGGGCTAGTGAAGAGGACTCAGGAGGGCCTAGTAACAAGGACTCAAGGGGGGCTAGTGAGGAGGACTCAGGGGGGCCTAGTGAGGAGGACTCAGGGGGGCCTAGTGTCCAGGACTCAGGAGGGCTTAGTCACCAGGACTCAGGAGGGCCTAGTGACTCGGGAGGGCGTACTCACCATCCTTGCGGTGGTAGGTGATCTCCACCTTACGCTCCTCTGAGCCAAGCAGAGCCTGTGCTACCTGAGCGATGGTATGCCTGTTGGTGAACTCTCCATGGAGGAAGTCACAAGTGCATGGCCTCTGCATCACGTCCGGCCGAGAAAAGCCGGTCATCTCACAGAAGCCATCGTTGCAGTAGATGATGGCGCAGTTCTGAACCCGTGCATTGGCTATAATGAATTTCTTATCTGTTAGGATGAAGGACAGTGGATGATTATACTCAAGACTGTGCAGGTTAAGACATTCATGGTTGCCACTGATAAACTATCCCTTTGCATGAGGCTTTATGCTATGGCTACAGTCTAAAATATACAATTTACATATGTACACTCAAAATCCCTACTAAAGGCATATGTAAAATTTTGTGCAGTACAAATGAAACTACATTCCCTTTCAGTGACCATATTACAAAGGCTGTGCAAACTGTATTTCTCAATATATAAAAAACGTAATTTAGATTTGACAATAGTTCTGTAAACTATGCAATGTTTTTTTACCATTTGAACAGGAAATTCATTGAGGACATGACAAGATGTGCTTCCACATTTTTTGAAAATAGGCATGTGCCAGTCCTCTTTACTATAAATTATGCATTTTATTATTTATTATTTGTGGAATGTAACACAGCAATGCATAGTGTATGGAATCATTATTTATTTTTTACTAATATTATTTGTAAGCAGGTCACTTGAAAGAGAATGAAGTTAATTTAAACATCGCTTTTTCATATTGTATAATTGAGTGTTTACTGGCATTATATCCATATTATAGTCCTATTGTAATCATAACCATACAGTAACCATCTAGCAGCCAAATAATGACAACCATGTTGTTACCCTAGTGTAGCCATATTATAACCATATGTTTAACCATACTGTAGATAGGCCTATAGTATAAACATTTAAGCTATATTTTAGCCATAGACATACTGCAGAGGTTGCATAACCACATTGTAACCATACCGTAGCCATAATGTAACCATATTTTAATCATACTGTAGCCATACTGTATGCATATGGTAGCCATAAAAATACTGTAGCCATACTGTATGCATATGGTAGCCATAAAAATACTGTAGCCATGTTGTAACCATACCGTAGCCATACTATAACCAGGTTGTAATCATTATGTAGCCATACAGTGTCTATATGGTAGTCATAATAATACTGTAGCCATGTTGTAGCCGTTTTAACCATAGTCTAACTGTAACAATATTCCAGTGATACTGTATTGTATAAAAGAGTGAACTACACTCAGTTATTTAGGTTGGCATAACTACAAGACGATTACGTGTCAAATGTGGGAAAAAGGTTTGTCTGTCGTTTGGAAAGCGTAGTTGGATTAACAGAACCTTTACTAGTTGCTAATTAAATGGCTTCCAATAATCTTGAATTATGAAAATATAACTAATTAACACCTTAACCTTTCACTTCTAAAGTATCACAACCACGGGTACAATAGCTCTGTCTCCTCTGGTTGAAAATGTTTTATCGAAATACCATTATTATTTGGAAAATCAGATCAAAATTACTATAATCAATGAATAAATAAATAAAAACTATACACAAATGTAATACTCACTTTGTCCTTCGAATTTTTTTATAATTATCCCCAAAAAGGTGTTTTGTGGCGCAACATGACCTCTCCGAACAGGCATGATTGTTCCCAAAAATTAATAAAATTATCCGCTGTCCACAAATCTCCGGAGACCCTCAGTCAAGTTCCCGTGGTTCTACCCGCTAAAGCATGACGGTCTTTCCTTTGTCACTACTCATCCTTAGAAAATCTACCCCTCTCTGCTCGTCCAACCGCCTCACTATTTCAAATTATAAACGGTCCTACTACGACGCATATTGAAGCCTTCAAAGTGCACTTAGGCGCTTTGAATCTGGAGGAAAAGGTTGTTGTACAACGTAGTTTGTTCAACATTTCAAAATGAACTGCGTGTGAGAGCACTCGCGGCCGATGTGGGTTGTCTATTAATGCGCTTGCTCATGTTGTTGCAGCTATTGTGGAGAAGGAAGACTGATGCGGTGATGCTACGAGCAGTGACGTTACCCCCGGCAGCGCTCAGCTCGTGCACCTTGCGCTCAGATCAATCAAGTCTAGGAGGAAACTGTATATCCATGCATAGAGGAGAGCAAAGGGTGACGCGAGGGCAGGACATTGAGGGCAATAGAGTATCGTCTCGCTACTTGACCCATGGAAAACACGTGCACTTTTTTTCCTCTCACGTTGACTGGCTTGAATGCAAGAGACATTGCAGGTATGTTACACCTAATTATGTACATTTAGAACATGAGGGGACTTAGACAGAGACAGAAATAATCCCCAAAAAGCAATCAATTGAAACATATAAAATCACAGGGGGAACAGCTGTACAATATTTACTGTAGTGCCTTGTCCATGGTCCTGAATAGTATAAAACAGCTTCCAGAACTACTGGGTGATGTCTTTCTTATTTTTCCCACATGTAAAGTTTACACTCTGGAGACAGAATTTCCTCTCTCTCTCTCTCTCTCTCTCTCTCTCTCTCTCTCTCTCTCTCTCTCTCTCTCTCTCTCTCTCTCTCTCTCTCTCTCTCACACACACTCCTACAGTCAACTCCTACAACATCATTACTAGAACGTCACATTCCATCTGGTCCAAAGATACAACCTAGTAGAATAACTGCTTTAGGACTCCTTTAGTCTGTTGGACTAGGTGCATAAGCTGGCCCATTTAGGAGTTAGTGGTGACAGGACAGTGTGACAGTGGTGACAGGACAAATTATAATTATAATTCTTGTATCATAAATTATTACAATACAGAGGAACAATCCCACATGCACCTATCAATGTTCTGCTGGCAGCCCAATGGTGAATTGTCTTTTTAGAAGTTAGGACTTGTTCAATCAGTTCATTGTGAGATGAATAAAAAAAATCACACACACACACACACCTACAAACACAAACAAACGTGCTGTAACACACCAAAGGCCACTCAGTCTTAATCACATACAGTACAAGTCCAGTGTTGCAACCTTTTATGAACTGTGTTATTTACTCACTGATTGGACTGCCATTGTTTTACTCGACCACACCACAGTCTGTCACATCATTTAATGACTCTTTCCTACCGCAATCTAACGCAGCATCAAAATATGACAGCCTGATGAATTGGTTCAGTCCCCATATGCTGTTGATTATGTATGGCCAACAACAGAGGAATGTGGGAAATAGAGTTCACATTGGGGTTATAACAATATAATAGAAGCAGTAATCCCTGTGAAAACACATGAAATGGACCTGCAGGAATGTGTCCTACTCACACCCACCCTGTACTACCCAGGGCGTAGGCCTAACATCTCACTTAGTTCTTCCCACAGGATCAGAAAGTCTTGCAGTTGTGACACCAGGCAGTGATTGCTGAAATGACCCACCAAATGATTTCCCTGGGCAGTACTAATAGATGTGTAGGGAGCCGCTATGCTGACACGATAGCCAATCTAGCACTTATTTAAAAAACCAAGCTCGGTGTAATCCCCCTCTCACCAATCCCATTCGACTCATTCATGAGTGAAATAAAAGCTTAGAGCTGAAAGTGTCTGAAGGAGAGATGTAGGGCGGTGTTGGTTAAAAGATGCGATGTGGGGCTGCTCTCCATTCCCAAACCCCAGTCCAGTATTTAGGGGTCAGGAGAGAAAGAGCAAAGGGCTATGAGAAGTAGACAGTAAGAAACAGCCGAGAAGAGACCATCTTTTGTAATAAGTTTGTCATGTTACTGTGCATTCTGGCTGGTTTGACATAATATTACACAATATGTCACAACAACGTCCTGACAATGAGCTGAAGATGCTCACTCCTGGTTTATAATATGCATTCCATAAATAGCTATTGTATGTCCTGCACTTAACAGTGTATTTAACTTCTGGGTGTAAACTAAATGTTTTCTAAAAGAAGAATATTCCGTTGTACGCCTGCATCTGTCGCCCGTTTGCCCATTCAGTTTTATTTAATCTGAAACAGCAGTCAGGACCTTTAATCTACATGACACCTGTCATCTGTTTCTCTTGTTCTCTGTGTATTTGTGTGTCTGTCTCTCTCTATCTCTTGCTTTCTCTCCCACTCCCTCTAAATCTAGCTATTAGCAGTACACTCTAAATGCACACATGTTCCGATTCACCAAAAGTGTGTGGACACTCCTACTACTGTTGTTACAGAGATAATGGTCTGGGGCTGTTTTTCAGGGTTTAGGATAGGCCCTTTTATATATCCAGGTGCTTCCAACTTTGTGTCAACAGTTTGGGGAAGGACTTTTCCTCCCTTTCCTCTTTCAGCATGAATGTGCCCCTGAGCACGAAGTGGGGTCCATAAAGACACATGGTTTGACAAGTTTGTTGTTGAAGGACTTTCTGTAGAAGTGAATTTGTGAAGTCTGAAAGGAAAAAACTCCAGATGACAAGCTGTTGGAGCCACATTGTTCCCAACACATTTCCCAGCATGTTTTTCACTGATTAGATTCTCACTCTGAGTTCAGAGTTCATGGGAAAGGCTCCACGTTGCCTTTGGCTGAGGTGTTGGTGTGGCTGTTCAGTCAGACCAAGAGATACCAGCGTGTCCTCTGTCCGCCTATGTGTGTGGCCTGCCAATGTATAGGTGATTGTGCGCACAAGCGCGAGTGCGTGCACATTTCTGTTTGTGCGAAGTGCCAGCCCTGTCTTCTCACACTGTCACCATCCAGGCTAACAGGTTGTGACTTCCACAGCTCATCACTGTGTCATCCCCTATTTCCCAGAAGTTTCATCCAGAACACTGTCCCTTGTTTTAATCACCCCACGCCTGATATTGAGGGCCTGAAGCCGTGGGAGTGATTCTGGCAGGGACAGTACAAATGATGGAGCCAAATGTGTAAAAATGTGCCACCTCCTGCGATGTGTTGAAAGGTACATACAAACTTAATTGAAGAGTTTAATGAACAAGACACTTTTAGGACAATCTGTACATTAGGATTATTATGTTAATATGTCAAATACACATAAATAGATAGCTCTGGGCTAGTATTATTTCTCTATCCAACCTGAACAGGGTGTTGAGAGGAGAAATAATGTAGCATCGTAGTGATGCACATGTCCACTAGGGGACAAAACATAAGTACCTGGGAGAAAATACACCATTGCCAGCATACTAAATGACTAGAACCTTCTTTCAAATAGGTTTGTTTAACAAAAAGCTTTTTTTATGAGTTGATTTGTAATGCAAATAATATTATGACAATGTAAAAGATGAAATTAGAATCAGTTGAAAAATCTCTGAAAATCCAATCTAACGTCATATCTACAAAGTTTACATCTATAGCGTACATGTATGTGTGGAACCCAAAAAACAACAAGTGAATAAAACACAGCAGAATAATGTTCAAAGACATTCAGTCATCTGACTCAATGCCAATGTATGTCTTTGTATGTTTTTAAATATAGCATATAACGTAATTTGCACAAAGTGAATGTACTGTAGAGTATATCTGGGATTCTATAACAATGTAGTGAAAATGTCTATACATTTGTGTCGTGTCAGAACAAACGTTTAGCGGTCATTCCAGAAGAATTGGGCTCTTCAGTGATATTCAAATAAGCCTGAACCCATGTGGAATGAGTGTGTCTAGTGACGATGATTACTGATGCCAGGCTTCCAGGGAACTGCTTCTGAGGACACGGCTTAATACCATGGGAGTGCAGTGTGTGTGCGTGTGTCTCTGTGTGAACCAATACACACGAATCTGTGATCTTGTGTGTGTGTGTGCCTGGTATGTCATGTCGACGTTGTGTGTTACAAGCCGTGTTAGCACATACAGTTTCTGTTGCCTTGTCTCTTAGTGGGTCTCCCTGGAGACCGAGTCATCAGCCCTCCTTCCCTTCCCGCCGTTCATTACGCCCTGGTCTGTTGTCAGACCTCTGGCATTGCTCCAACCCAGCCAGCCAGCCCACCCACTATCTCATCTGCCACCGCCCGCCGCAGCCTGTCTGGGTGATCAGAGGTTGCCGTGGCAACTCCTCCTGTCCCTGGCTGGATCATCCCCAGATACCCCCCCACACCTTCCTCCATCACAATACGATGTTTCTCTGAGGAGAGTAATGCTTTCCAATATCTGTCTCTCCCTCATGCTTTTCTTGTTTCTCATTCTTACTTGGACTCCGCCCCCACCATCACCTCCTCTACTGCTCAGAATAAGAGCCAAGACAGATCTGGGATCAGCGTTAAGATGACTTCTGGTGGTCTCTAAATGCTTTGTATGCTCTTGTCTCCAGTTACGACTGGTGATTCAGGATCAGCAATAATGAATCATGGGATGTCCTTTAAGTGTCAGTTGTACAGGCATTCATTTGAATCCAGTCCCTAGAGTTGGGTTAGATTGATGGTAGTAAAGGAGTGATATTTTGTTCTAAATGATGAAGACTGATTGGCAGTTTCCTCGCTGTGTCGATTTGCTGTGTAGTTTAAGCCATCTACAGCACGAGCGTCCATGCATGTGCAAACACATGCACGCATGCACAAATTCAGGCAGGTGCACATTCACGCACACACACTACCATACACAAAAGACAACTTTTATCAGCGCTTGTTAAACAATTGACCCGAGAGTCAGGCTGCAGTTGAAATGAATACTCAAATGATCCATTCTGAGCTTGACATGGTTTTATTCATTGGGTGCCAGCAGAGGCTATCAGTTGAGGCCCAATTTGATTTATGCCGGTAGACACCTTGGAATCCATACTCATGGCTATGTATAATCTGCCATCAAACCCACTCCATCAAACATTTGACATCTCTTTCATTAATATTTCTTTAATACAGTAATTCAATATAGGATTATTTTGAAAATATTATTTATAGAGAATATAGAAAATATACATACACCTCAAATTATCTTATTAAAGAAATACAACATTGGAGAATATACAAGTCTTAAATTAAGAATTTAGGTATGTCTTGATAAGGTACTGTATGTATACATTTTACTAATTCAATTTATGTAGATGTTAATTGGTACTTTAAAAGGTAACTGGTTATTTAACCTAATATGTTTTAAGCTGATGGATGTTTAGGGACTGGTTGTACAGGGATTTTATTGTTTATATGTGAATTATTTATGGTATAAGAAACTGCTCATTTACCATTCTATGGGGGTCCTTCTATGATTCTAACTGTCTATGGTGATGTCATCAAATTGAATTGGAACATTCATCAAACACAGGGAGATCCTGAGTCAGACAAGACGAGACAGCCATGCAAGGTCAGGCCATCTGGGAGTTTAGACCAAAGGAAACTGTAGCAGTGTCCTATACCCTCACATAATGACTGGTAACAGTGAGAGAGATTTGGTTTCATTCAGCCACAGCTGTGAGAGAAGGGTGATATCCTTTCCCAGTGTCAATGTGAACAGCATGGAAAAGCGCTGTACTACACCGAGTTTAACGTCTTGTTTGACTTGTGGAACTATTTAGTTCTTGGCGTATAGTGTCTTCACAGTATCCTTAATTATTGAATGTACAGCATTGAGGTTGTTTTTGGATGTTTTTGGAGGTTGCTTAGCAAATAATAATATGACAAGCACACAGATGTTAATGATCATTAAGAATTCTCATTGTGGACCTGACTTTATAATACACTGAAACAAATAGGCCCCACTTACAATTTTGCATTGATTCTATTCTCATAGATTGAGATATGGCCTAATGCGCTCTGTAAATATGAATGTTAGTACTGCCCTCTAGTGGGAAGGGTTTTTAAACACATGTAAACATTCATCAATTGCATTATTAGACTATATTCTGTAATAGTCTATGAGAATGAGAGACACTTCTCACTTGATTTATTACCTCAGTAAACATTTTCATAATTAATATATGGTCTCAATTGCTTGATTAAGTTTTCTGAAATACATAATGATTTTCATTTTTTGAATTATGAGTTTCATTTATTCATTTAAAAATTGGCGATAACGCAAAGGGCGTGGCTATGGCCATGGACGGACTGGCCATCAGGAGGGTTGGGAGTTTTCCTGAACGGTCGGTCCATTCCAGGCAGAACGGGCTGACATATTTTGCTTTGACGGCCCGTCAGCCAGTTACAGTCCTGGACGTATTAAAACTGGTGACAGTAGGATGAAATGGACTGGCTGTTGCATCCGCAGGAGCGCAAATCGAGAGAGAGAGAGTTCCTCTGTATTTAGATGAGGAGAAACCCAGAGTGAATGACGGACACGGGGAGTGACAGATACAGCGCCCGCGTGCCACCTAGGGCTGGGCGATAATTCAATTTTTATCGTTATCGAGTTTTAAAAAATAATATCGAGAAGAATATCCCATATCGACATATCGCAATAACAGCTGGTTTTGTCCTGAAACAAAGAAACATCAACAAATGAGGAGTATTTCATATTGCTTGTAGTTCAGTTTTACCTGAAATTTCTGAACAGAAATATAACAAGGTCAATCAATATTTTTTGTATGTATTGTTTTTATTAGTTTATACAGCAGACTCTACACTTTGATTTAATCAAGTCACAGCAGGTTCTTTCAATATATCGTTAGGCATATCGTATCGAAAAAATATCTATTTTATATCGTGATATAATTTTTTGGCCATATCGCCCAGCCCTAGTGCCACCCCCCGCCGGCCGCTCCATCCAAAGTGCCGGGCCAAATTTTTGTCCCAGTCTATCCCTGGCTATGACGTTCGGTTGTATGACAAGACACTCAAAGGAGTTGGCAGTTCAGTTTTTCCGGTAAGTAACGTTACATTTTGTTTTAATACTGTTTTTCGTTAGCATCCCAATTAATATCAGTTAGCTAGCTAGATTACTCCTCCCTCTCATCTAAAATAATCACATCCGCAACCAAGATGTCTGCACCCATAATGGCAAATTCAATTACCCAAATCAGATCTTCACAAACAATGGGTGATGTCACACATGTTACGTCCAGTGACATAAACGATCTATGATACGGACAAAAGGGAATTATTACAGGCAAGGTTATTAAAGTAAAATTAAATAAAAATAAGAACTAGTAACTTATTATTTATGAGTGATCACAAATTCATACATTTTCAATATTAATTTAACAAGGATGTGCATCTATATTTTATTTTATGTGCCATTATCTTCTTTCTTTCTGTGCATTAATTAATTTCCCAATCATTTTTGAAGCAAAACAGATTTTAGCATGAACATGCTCATTGTACATATGTTTGGAGTCACCCAGAAATGTCACCAAGGTGGCATTAAATAAATAAAAGAATATCCAATATGTTACAAATGTTGCAAATATCTATCATTGTTGGAAATGACTGATTCATTATTCACATCCAAAGTCAAAATTGATTATTTAGTTCATGATGAAACCTTTAGCTCATCCATAATTGATCATGTTTTGACTAAAAAATCCTGAACAATTTAATTTGACCAGTAATGTTTTTTTAGCTAAATAAAATTACCTCAATTAGACAAACATCTTTATCTCATAGCAGTCAATTAGCTTAATCTAAATTCTTAATCTGGATGTGACTTGATGAATATGGGCATAGTGTAACAATGTATTTATCAGTTAAAACTGCATGCGTCATAACGGACTTTGGAATGTGAACAGAACCACTGGACCAGCGAGGTGTTACTTGTTAAAGAAATATGGGCCCAAATAAATGTTGCAGTTGGTTTGTATCGAATAGCGTTTCCAAACAGATACCTGATATCATCCAGAAAGGATTTTAAAGCAGTGACATTAAGCCACAGCTTGGACGTTCATTAACTAAGCTAAAGGATCAAATTCAAAGCTAATTGCGGTCATTTACACGGATTTGTTTTCAAAGGTAAAGCAATTCTAAATGTAATTTGAAAGGAGAGCTCCAGCTTTAAACACAAATAGATACATTGGCAGCAGAATGGATGGCTGCCATCCTAGTAAACTTTTTTTACTTTGATGTTTTGCCTGGAGTCATCCCAGTAAGTACAATCATTTGAAAAACATCTTTTCAACTTCTATTTATTGTCTTTTCAAAGACATACTTACCGTACAACAACTTTTAAACACTGTGTGCTTACAGGGTTAGGCCTATAGCATGATATTTTCCCTGTACAGTACATGCATGCAACTAGACCTTTGTTTCTTTGCATATGACAGCACAACAAAACTAAAATGGATGAAATGTGACAAATGAACATACAGTGTCTTGCGAAAGTATTCGGCCCCGTTGAACATTCAACCTTTTGCCACATTTCATGCTTCAAACATAAAGATATAAAACTGTAATTATTTGTGAAGAAGCAACAACAAGTGGGACATAATCATGAAGTGAAACGAAATTTATTGGATATTTCAAACTTTTCTAACAAATAAAAACAGACAAATTGGGCGAGCAAAATTATTCAGCCCCATTTACTTTCAGTGCAGCAAACTCTCTCCAGAAGTTCAATTAGGATCTCTGAATGATCCAATGTTGATCTAAATGACTAATGATGATAAATAGAATCCACCTGTGTGTAATCAAGTCTCCGTATAAATTCACCGGCTCTGTGATAGTCTCAGAGGTCCGTTGAAAGCACAGAGAGCATCATGAAGAACAAGGAACACACCAGGCAGGTCCGAGATACTGTTGTGGAGAGGTTTAAAGCCGGATTTGGATACAGAAAGATTTCCCAAGCTTTAAACATCCCAAGGAGCACTGTGCAAGCAATAATTTTGAATTGGACGGAGTATCAGATCACTGCAAATCTACCAAGACCCGGCTGTCCCTCTAAACCTTCAGCTCATACAAGGAGAAGACTGATCAGAGATGCAGCCAAGAGGCCCATGATCCCTCTGGATGAACTGCAGAGATCTACAGCTGAGGTGGGCGAGTCTGTCCATAGAACAACAATCAGTCGTATACTGCACAAATCTGGCCTTTATGGAAGAGCGGCAAGAAGAAAGCCATTTCTGAAAGATATCCATAAAAAGTGTCATTTAAACAGCCACCGGGGAGACACACCAAACATGTGGAAGAAGGTGCTCTGGTCAGATGAAACCAAAATCAAACTTTTTGGCAACAATGCAAAATGTTATGTTTAGCGTAAAAGCAACACAGCTCATCACCCTAAACACACCATCCCCACTGTCAAACATGGTGGTCGCAGCATCATGGTTTGGGCCTGCTTTTCTTCTTCTCTTTATGTTTGAAGCCTGAAATTCGGCAAATGAATACTTTCGCAAGGCACTGTAACTTGACCAGTTGTTGTGGTTTTAACCACAATTGGAGCCACAATTGAGACCTTAAATTAATTACTAAGACCAAAGTCTACGTCATCAAGGAATAAGTCATACTTATTTCAAAGTACAGGGATAAACAAAGATTTAGTTTGCTAAGTCCTTTTACTCACTGTAGATTTGACATTCAAAATGCTATTTAAAGCAGCTATTAATCATATTCAAATGAAACATTGGAACCTCTTTGTAAGCACACTACAGTGCATCCGGAAATTATTCACTGTACTTCACTTTCTCCACATTTTGTTATTACACCCTTATTCTGAAATGGATTAAATTAATTATTTCCCTCAAAATTCTACAAACAATACCCCATAATGACAATGTGAAAGAAGTGTGTTTGAAATCTAATAAAATAATAAAAAAAATGAAAAAGCACATGCACCTAAGTATTCACAGTGTCTGCTCAATACTTTGTTGAAGCATCTTTGGCAGCAATTAAAGCCTCACGTCTTTTTGAGTATGATGCTACAGTACATGTACAAACTTGGCACACCTATTTTTGGGCAGTTTCTCCCATTCTTCTTTGCAGGACCTCTCAAGCTCCATCAGGTTGGAGGGGGAGCATTGGTGCACAGCCATTTTCAGATCTCTCCAGAGATGTTCAATCGGGTTCAAGTCTGGGCTCTGGCTGGGCTACTCAAGGACATTCACAGAGTTGTCCTGTAGACACTCCTTTGTTATCTTGGCTGTGTGCTTAGGGTCATTGTTCTGTTAGAAGGTGAACCTTCACCCCAGTCTGAGGTCCAGAGTGCTCTGGAGCAGGTTTTCAGCTAGGATGTCTCTGTACATTGTTGCATTCATCTTTCCCTTGATCTTGACTAGTCATGCTTTTCCCAGTTCCTGCCGCTGAAAAACATGCCCACAACAGGATGCTGCCACCACGCTTCACTGTAGGGATGGTATTTGCCAGGTGATGAATGGCCCGGTTTCCTCCAGACATGATGCTTGCCATTCAGGCCATAGAGTTCAATCTGAGTTTCATCATACCAGAGAATTTGATTTCTCATTGTCTGGGATTTCTTCAGCAGGCTTCAAGCAGGCTCCCATGTACCTTTTACTGAGGAGTGGCTTCCATCTGGCCACATTACTATACATGCCTGATTGTTGAAATGCTGCAGAGATGGTTGTTCTTCTGGAAGGTTTCTCCTCTCTCCACAGAGAAATGCTGGAGCTCTGTTAGATTGGCCTTCAGGTTCTTGGTCACCTCCCTGACTAATGCCCTTCTCCTCTGATCACTAAGTTTGGCCAGGTGGCCAGCTCTAGGAAGAGTCCTGGTGGTTACAAACTTCTTCCATTTACAGATGATGGAGGCCACTGTGCTCATTGGGACCTTCAATGCTGCAGATATTTTTCTGTACCCTTCCCCAGATCTGTACCTCATTACAATCCTGCCTCGGAGGTCTACAGATAATTCCTTGGACTTCATGGTTTGGATTATGCTCTGACATGCACTGTTAACTGTGGGATCTTATATAGACAGGTGTGTGCCTTTCCAAATCATGTCCAATCAACTGAATTTACCACAGGTGGACTCCAATCAGGTTGTGTAAACACCTCAAAGATGATCAGTGGAACCACGGATGCACATGAGCTCAATTTTGAGTATCATGGCAAAGGCTGTGAATACTTACATGTGTACATGTGCTTTTTTATTGTACATTTGCTATGATTTCAAACACACATCTTTCACATTGTCATTATGGGGTATTGTTTGTAGAATTTCGAGGGAAATAAGGAATTTAATCAATTTCGTGAACATTTTGAAGTTTGACTGGTTGCTATGGTTACCAATGTCTCTGTTACTTTGTGTGGCAGAAACTCTATGTGCTCTGACTGCAGGATTGTAGTGGTGGATGTGGAGGTGGTCCATTATGTCCTTGATGAGCAGCAGAGTAGCATTGTACAATAGCAGGAGTGGATTGAGCAATACTTTTAAAAGATATAAAAAATAAAATGCAAGCAACCTGGTCATTCACATATTAAATGTTTTAAAGTTTGAACGGTGTCTGCGGGCGCTGAAATGTGCCAAATAATATAAAAAGAAGAAAAACATTAAATGTGAAGAACTAAACTGGGGCATCTTGCTTAGGTTCTTGAAATACACCTCTGGTGCAATCAGACACATCATCAGTGATGTATCCTGGGTTCATTGGGTGTTTCGGGTCTCACAACATCATACACCCTTGCCCAGGCGACCCAGCCAGGGTTGATCAGACCCTGGCTTATGTCTGAGTAGCTTGTGTGACCCATGGGTCGCCGTGCTTGATCCATAGCCATCTTGACCCCTTCTCGGCGGCGTCCGTGATGTTCTTGATGGCTTTCCTAATGTGCGGTCCCTCCACTCCAAGCATCTTGAGGGCCCTGATCAGTGACTGGGTCGACGAATCCTCTGCACCCGACCTCGATGGGATTACATTGGATCCTCCACCCCCTGCTTCGGCATTCGCCTGCCAGCTCCTCATACTTGGCCTTCTTCCTCTCAAAAGCTTCCTCCATCCGGTCCTCCCAGGGAACAGTCAACTCCAGCAGGACCACTTGCCTTGTTATTTCTGACACTAGGACAATGTCTGGCCTGAGTGTGGTCACTGCAATGTTTTCTGCAATGTTTTCAAGGCGATGTTCTGTTTTGCTGGTTGCTGGTATCTACTGCAGGCGATCCCAATGCTGATAACCTCTGAAATGACCCTCAGTACTTGGTCATGGTGCCAATGGTAGCGCCCCTCTCCCAGTGCTTTTGGGCAGCAGCTCAAGATGTGCTCCAATGAACCTCCTCTCTGGCAGAGTGGGCACAGTGGTGTCTCTGCCAGGCCCCAGTGGAAGAGATTGGATGTACTGGGGAGGACATCATAGACAGACTGAACCAGGAATTTATTTAATTAATTAATGTATTAATTTATTTTTTTGCTTAAATTATAAATAAAAATGTATATGTATGGAAATCAGTCAGGGGGGCAGTCTAAGAATCAAATAATTTGAGACAAGGGGCATTTCCAGTGGGTTTAGCAAAGTTAAATGAAATGTGTTTGGATCAACATTTAACCAATCAAACCAAGAAGACACGTGACATAGTTGGCAGAATAGTTGGTTATTAATGCACTGCAGAAAGTAGCTACAGTAATGTTTGTAGAAATACTTTAATAAGATGTTTTTGGAGGGTACTTTTATCAGTTTTTTTGACAGTATCCAAACATACAGTAGGAATATTCAATACTGCCATACTGATATCAGTGTAGAGTTTTAATTTACGATTGTAAGTTCAAGGGAAATTGAGAGGCTACTGGATCCCAGCCATGCATTGTCATTTGTTATCTCTGATTTACACACGGTTTAGGTAGCTAACTGAACTAAAATAAGGTAGCTACATGAATGTATACATTGCTGTCATCTGCCCTCCTGCAGTTCCTCCTGAGTACCCTGGCATACAGTATGTCTTTATCCATCTGCCTTCTCATTTCCTGGGGCTTTCACTGCTTCCTCTTGAAGAACTGTCTCGGTCAACGCTAATTGCCTGGACGCAGCACTTAGCCCAAGCACTTAGGATGCAGCACTTAACAAATAATAACATCAAACATTAACAGGTAGTAACACTAAATATTAAGTTGAATGAGAGAGATATTAGGATTGGGTGGGAAAGATAGTAAAAAGGGGGAAGAGGGAGAGAAGAAAAAATAAAAACAATAAAAAATAACAGTATAAGGGTGCAATTGGGTAGAATAAGAAGAGGAAGACATGGTATTGCACTTAATCATCATAGTTTTGGAATTACAATAAAAAAGAAAATAAATAAATAGAAATACCAAATTTTGTGGTGTGAATGTTATTTAAGGGTGAAATTTGTAGTCAGCTAGTCATGTACATGGGTTTAGCTTAGTCTAAATAGATCAATGATGAGTTAGGAATGTATTCTATGTTTCATTAAAGGTTAATGTATTGTTTCTGTTATGGGCTGTTTTGTCTAATGCAATGTATTCTAGGAGAGAGTTGGTCCAGTGAGTGATATATGGCCGTCTTTTTGCGATTTCCAACTTAAGAAAATTATTTTCTTGGCAATAGTTAGAGCAATAGGTTTTAGTATTGCACAGCGATGGGGATAGTGGGACTGTGCAGCCCAGGATATTTGTGAGTTTTTCTAGGACTGCTATTCATAGGGAATAAACTGGATGGCAGGACCAAATGGCATGAAAATAATCATCTGTGCAACCCAGACTACACTGTGAACAAATGTCTGTGTTAACCAATCCCATTGTGTGTATTTTACTTTGGGTGTAGTGTTATAGAGAGTGTTTTTATTGATTTGTGTCCAGAAGTTTTGGGAGTCTTTACCCCATTTTGAGGTTGAAAGTGTCATGGTATCTGATAGAATTTTATAAAGTTTAGAAAACATTTTTTGGAGTTTCTATTAATTTCATTACTTAGATTTGAAGGTTGTAGTGTGTTGTTGGTTATATTAATTTTAGATTTAATAATGGTTGATATTTTAATAATGGTTGATAATTAATTGATTGATAATGTAGGAATTGGTCTTTCCCAACTCCGTACTTCTGGATGAGGGTGTCGAATGATATAAATCAGTTATTTTCAAATAAGTGGTGGAGGTGGGAGATTCCTTTTCTCTGCCGTGATGGGAAATAAACAGTGTTGTTTTGTTTTTGCAAGTCAGAATTATGCCAGAGTGGAGTATATCGACATGGTGCTAGTGATAAGTTCAATATTTTGTGAGTTTTCCACCAGGCTGCCAGAGTTGATATATTCTTATAGAGGGACAGTTTCTTTACCGATTGTGATAGAAAGGGTAGGTCTGTGAGTTGGTTTTACATAATTGTTGCGCTAATTCTAACCATGAATTGCTGTAGTTTTCGTTTGAGGCCATTTAAATAAATATTGCTGTTGATTTGAATGATAATAACAAAGAAAAGTTGGTGCTTCGAGGCCACCCTGTAATTTTCCTTTTTGTAATGTTGAGTGTGAAATCCTAGGTTTTTGTTTTTCCAATAACATTGAATTGTTAAAGTGTTTAGTGTTTAAAACCATTTGTCGGTGGGAGTTATGAGGAGTACTGAAAATAAATAATTTATCTGAGGTAGAGTTTTTATTTTAACTGATACAATGCGTCCAATGAGAGTAAGTGGTAAATGTCGTCCAACGTTTATAATCATCTTCTATGTTTTTTAGGGGTATAGTTCAGGGAGAAGAGCTCTGACAGCCTGGAGGAAATGTTAATGCCCAGGTATTTTATATTGTCAGTATGAAGTGGGAGAGTGATGTGATGGGCAATGGACTTGTATTGTGTTGTGAGTTGTCATTCATCATACCTTCAATTTTGCTATTTTGCCTTATTGCTAGAGCCAACAGTTTGATAAACATTGCAAATAATGATGGGGAGAGTGGACATCCGTGTCTCGTGCCTTGTCGAAGTGTAAAGCTTGGTGAAGTGATTCCATTTGTGGATATTATAGCTCTAGGTGCAGTGTACAGTGTTCTTATCCAAACAAATGAATGACTCTCCAAAACCAAAGTACCAAACAAAAAGGTCCAATTTACTTTATCAAATGCTTTTTCTGCATCTAATGATATAATTATGGGTTTGTTTTGGTTTTGTTGAGATATATCGATTAAGTTTACGTATGTTATCGGAAGCGTGTCTATTTTTATTGAAACCATTCTGATCAGAATGAATTAACAATGGGGTAACTGTCTCTATTCTTGTTGCTAGAGCTTTAGTAATTATTTTTAAGTCAGTATTTATTAGGGACAGAAGACAGTAGCTGGATGGATGTGTTAAGTATTTATTAGGTTTTAAAAGTAATGTAATTATTGCAGTGTCCATGTGTGTAGGTGTAGTAGAGGTGGCTTAAATTTCCATGGTTACTCTATAAATCAGTGGTGACAATATATCCCAGAAGTATTTGTAAAATTCTGCAGGAAATCCATCTGGTCCAGGTTATTTTGTTTGGCATATTAGTCAGTGCTTTGTGTAGTTCCTCTGAGGTTAATTGCGTATCACCCAAGATTACTTATTGCTCTTATAAAACAGGTTACCAACACAATTATCAGACCAAATTCATGCGAGGTCATACCTGTGGCATGGTCTCATTTACCACTGCTATCATCCAATCAGCATCAAGGATTCAAACCATCCAGTTTAAAAGCGGTTTTATCTGACTGTGACAAATAAATGTTTCTGTCTACTCAGTCAGTTAAAAGTTGAGGTTTAATATAATCTAGGGCAAATGTAAAATAATTGAACATTTTATTTGAGTAATAGTGTGATCATTTCTGTTACTTGATTGTTTTATTCATTACCTAAATTTGGATCAGTTTTGATTGAAATCGCAAAACATTTTTATGTCTACAAAGGCCCATTTTGCATCCGGCTGTGTTTTTACTTCTGATAATGATATACATTCTGCTCTTTTGAAATTTTCTCCCAAGTCATTCTGTTCAGCTACATGTGCTCTATGCAGGCCCATTTATTCTACCTGCCTTTGGTCTCCCTCCTCATACTCCACACCAACACACTGTGACAGAATGACTGACCTACCAACGAGGGACTCGAAACCAAAGGCAGCCACGCCCGGATTGCCTTTATGCCAGGAGATGGTTTAGCAGCTAGGCACGCAAGGACCGTGGAGCTCTCACCCAAACTTCCTAGAGGAAATATTTTGGGGGTGCTAAGACGAGATGAAGGGCTGTTTCTTCCACCTTGGCCCAGCACCCGTCTTCCAGTTCCGTGGGAGGTCTTGCAGCCATTAGAGCTGGAGGCAGAGGTACAGGACACCCTATTGGCAGCAGAAGCAGCCATATTGGAGGCCAAAGCAGTATGGCTGGCGTTGGACACAGAGGTGGGCTACCTGCGTATACTGATGAAGGGAGCTGCAGCATTGTTGGAGACTAAACTGTCACCAGAGCCGGTCGACATGCTGCCAGGGCCTTCTACACTACCCCAGGCCCCTGCACAGCCAGAACTAGGGCCCCCTGCACAGCCGGAACTAGGGCCTTCTGTTTACGAAGATGCCACCCTTGCTGGGGGCTGACTGGCTGGTCGTGACACCCCATGCTGCCATCTTGAGGTGGCTGCCTGGCCAACGGAGTCCTCCGGTGGAGCCTCCGCCTGTGTGAGTGCCTTGGGGGGTCCTAATTGTTGGTGGGGGTTTTTGGCCCTCCCGCCCTTCCCTTTTGTCCTGGCTGCCTCGAAGTGGTGGCATTTGGGGGGGTACTGTAATGCCCAGCCCAGAGTGGGCTGGCGTACATGAACTGAGGTTATGAACTCCTAATGTATATTAGTTAAATTACTGTATTACGTGTATATTCTGTTTCCTTTGTGTTTAACATTCAGTCTATTGCATGTAGTTTTGTGTTCTATGAATGTCCCTTTAAAAATGGGACACCTATCTCTGGTTTGGCTTTGCTATGATAGCGTTTAGGTTAGGCTGGTATCTTGTAGATATGTTGACTAATGATTGTGTTCAGCCTTGTTCTATTATCAAGTTAAGCTTCCTGTATTTAAAAGCTGCCAAACTAGAGAGAGGTGTCGGTCATTGATCTAATTGTTACATTGTGGAAAGAAGGCTGTCTGTGAGCTACACATTGCTAACGGGAGATGTGAAAAGTGAGTCCTTGTAGTTTGGAAGTTTATGCGTATGTTCTTGCTTGTATGTTAAGCTGTCAGTGTCCGTGCCGCTGTTAAAGAGCATGTAGGCCATATAAGTATTCAGTTGTGCACTCACTTTAAGCATGCCCTGCAACCTGCTGTACCAGTGTTTGTATGTTCCTAGACTGTTCTTCATTAAAAACCATAAGCAACAACCACCATCTACCTGCCTTCGGTCTACCTCCTGATACTCCAAACCAACACACCTTGACAAAACATAATATCAACATAGTTAACATCAACAAGACAGTTTGTAGTACTCACCAAATGTATAGATAAACTTTCACAATTAATTAAATTTAAATGAATGGACCTGATCTCCGGAGGGAAATCTGGATGAAGACGTGGATGACATTTTCGCTTTTGGAAGCGTGAAGTCTACCGTACTTTGAACTGCATGGCACGAGAGAGTTTAATTGCAATATAAAATCTCAACGCTAGATGGGAAAAATTACTACACATTGTACCTTTAAAAGTAGATTTTTTAAATCTGTGAACTGCTAGCTCAGCATCTAACAGAGGCAATCTGGCAATGACATGCTTACACCATAGAACGTTGTATAGGAAAGGGCGTGTTGCAGCTAAGAAACTATTCTTTCAGAAAGGCAACATGTAGAAGAGCTTGCAGACCATGTAGCGACAATCACTGGCAGATAATCTTAAGCAGCAATGAGTCTAAAGTTAAAAAAGGTTTTTTCACAAAAACATCAATGACAAATTGGCTAAATCCAAAAGATAATAAATACTTTATGCGAAGATTAATACTATAGAATAATCTGGTCATCACAATACTCTGGTCAAATTTAGAAAGTGGTGGTTCTAGGCTACAATCACTGTGTGGAATAGGTTGGGAATCAGGAACTTAGTAAGGGGACTGCCAGGGTTCGTTTCCTGGTCGCGCCCACTAAACTAAGTGTGTAGGAGTAGGGCTGACAAAGGTTCCCCACAATGTTGGAGACAGGTAATCTGGTCCCCCCC
>JACXGM010003472.1:22039-41795 GCA_016801145.1 Umbra pygmaea
GTTTGTTTGTTCAGATTTCGATGCTGAAAACGAAATCCAATACAATTTTATAAAAATAATGTTGTGTTGATAATGTCCTAATAACGGAGTTCGAACCGCGGCGTTTAATAACATAATATGTAGTATTATACGCAACAGACAAACGAAGCGACCGGCGTAATTTACAAGTTGGACCAATCAACGTGGACCTGGGAAAAGAGAAAATGGAAAGACCCTGCTCTGGAGTAGGAGCTAAAAAGGTTATAGGAACGGCAGTGCGAGGAACTAAATAATCCCGCAATTTCTTCTATCGGAACACAAGAAAAAAATGGTTATAGGAACGTTATGTTCTAGGAACTGCAAAAATCCCTGCGGTCGGAAAGCGGCTATTATGAACATTTAGCAAAAAATATACATCATCCTCAAACTCTGTCCTATGCCCTTGCCCCCAGTTAGCTTAGTAGAAATTCTTGCTTAAAGCTGGTTGAGTAAAGGTATTTTGGGAGAAATTAATGCTAAAACCATTCACTGTAGCTACAGGAGCAATATAAAGCCACAAATAGAATCAGCCTTTTTTTCACTTTGAGTGCCTGTCTCAGTAGCCTAATATTAGACCTATGATTAATTAGCAAATAATAAATAATGTGGGCCAGTCCCCAAAAATGTCCCTTCATCACATGTGAGGAGAGTTCCACTCCAGATGGGGCTCAGGGTTAGCAGACTGTAGGGACACAAAGTTGCCCCAAGGTCACCAAGAGTGGAAGATTTCACAAGGGGTGAGATGCAGTATGCATGGACATGACCCGTCTGTAACCAAACAACGTTGGTGAAATGGAGATGCTGAACTAATTAGGATAAGATTGAGGTGATACAGTAGGCAACTTGAGATGCTGCTGTATACACCTGGTAATGTTGTTTGGGTGAGGTCTGTTGACATTAAGTGATGCAGAAAATTAGTTTAAATGTTTTATTTTACTGTTTTGGCTGTTTCCATATTCATCCCAGTAGGGTATTTTGTACAATACAGATGTTGTAGACTGAGGAATTAACTATGTGAATAGATAAATCCACAATGTACAATGTGCACAAAATGATTCAATGGGAAATACTTGTGAACATTGATTTATTAGAAAAGAACGGACAGTGTGCTCTATACAGCATATTGGATGCTTCCATGATTTTTAATGCTATAAGTTCAGGTTCCAGTTTCATTTATTTGTCAGATGTACAGGAGACATCTTGTGCAATGGCCCAGCAATTCAGTTGCAATAATAAGAAACAATTAAAGCTGTAAGCAGCATTGACCGTCTTTCTAATTACATTTAACTAGTTTGCTTAGTTCAGACTAAAATCTGAAAATTCGAACTTTAAACCCTGCAACTGGAGCGACAATAGGAAGGTTATACCTTAATTATTTTTAATTATCTTTTTATGCACATTGATTATATTGTACTATAATGAAAAGTGCTTTACAAGTGCAATAAATATTATTATTATTATTATTATTATTATTATTATTATTATTATTATTATTATTATTATTATTATTATTATTAGCTTTAACTCTCATGTTGGAACTGTTTTCTAATACAGGCACTGAATGTCATGCATATTGTAATGATTCCCATGATATCACCCAAGGGAAGAGGACCCAGACGCAGAGTAAAACATTACTAATATTTTCAGAGAAAATAATACCTCACAATGAGGAACACAAAGGGCCAAGAGTATGAGCAGGGGATAATAGGGAACAGGTGATCTGAATACAGGATAATTGGAATCTGGCTAGTGGGTTGCCTTTATGGAGACTCGAGACTTGCAACCAGGGTATTGCTGGTGAAATGGAGAGGGAAAACACAAGGGCATACAAACACAACAAAACGCTAGAACTTAAGCAAGACTAAACTCAAAAACGAAAACAAAACCAAACACAACACATGATACAGTGACAATTAATTACACATCACAACTCATGGGACCCTTATGACCAGGTAAAATATGTTTTGTAATTTTAGAATGTTTCGCATTGTTCCAATTGAAGGAAAAAAAACTGTAAACTTTTACAGTAGATTTTCAGTCAAATTACAACCTTTTTTTAATGTAGTCATGTTTTCTTTTTATATAGATCATGGGTAAGTTATAAACTTCTTTTACCTGGTCAATAGGGTCTTACTGAGGAACTTCGCAAAGGTTGTGAACTCAGCCCAACCCAGAAAAGTAATCTATTACACTACCTTGTGGCATCTCTGGTACTAATATGCAAGACTCTGGGTCACACTGGGTGGCTGTGGCGACCTTGCAAAACTGGCCACTTTGGAAGCTTGTGACAGTGCCACCATGAATCAGATCTTCATGGGATTGCCTTAGACCTTAATGAATCTTAGTCCTTTACTACCATGCAAAGTTTGCTCCCTCTGAGATATTGTATCACATGGGAAAGTCCAAAAATGTGCCTTTTTTGCTAGAGAATAATAATTAAAGCAGTGTTCAATCAAATGTATTTTATGAAGCCCTTTTTACAACAGCAGTTGTCACAAAGTGCTTTGGCAGATCAAAGGCCTAAAACCCCTAAAGAAAAATCAACAAAAAGGGATGCACAATGTCTAGGAAAAACTTCCAAGTAGGAGGAGCCTAGGAAAAAACATAGAAAGGGGCTGGTTCTCAAGGGGGTTGGCCAGTCCTCTTCTGGCTGTACCAGGTAGGGAAACTGAAGGTACACAGCCAATTGTATTAATGTCACATTGTTTATCCATCTTCAATTAGTGTCCTTAAATGGAGATAGGAACGGGTGGGCTGCGACCACAGTCTTTGTGAAGCATCAACACAGTTTGGTGGTCTTGGGCAGGGACAACGGGACAGGCTTTGGAGATGTACAGATGGAGTCACCAGGCAGGAAACATGATCTCCAACAGCAGTGATCAGGGCCGGAGTGGGACACATTTTTAGCCCGGGAGTTTCATGGTGCACCAGCCCATTTTGTAATGGGGTAAATAGTAACTGCAAATAGTCTACACACTTTCAATGTGTAATTAAGGGGATAAAATGGGTTGTGGGGGGTTGCTGGGGGTGGGTAGGGGTGTGGGGTGGTGTAGTTGGCTGTATTTCCAGGTCTTAGGGTGGCGGGTTGACTTGAATTGAGTGGGCAATGACAGGCCTAACACTCCGGTACAGTTGGTGGCGGTATATGCACCTTTAAATCGGTTGCGATCTTCCATTAAACTCATAAAAGAACAAGAAGATATGGTTGTGGAAGAGGTGGCAAGAGCTGTGGAACGAGGGTGGTGGGGGACGATGGGGGACGGCACTTGTGTGGTCCAGGGGAATGTGGGGAAGGGGAGGCTTTCAAGCTGCCAGAGGAGAAACTATAATATCTAAGATGAAGTTGGGAGATATGAGGTTGATTACAGGTAATTGTGATTAGTGCATGGGGGAATCAGAAACAGTGGAACATGTATTATTTCAGTGCTGGGAGTATAGAAGGGAACGGGGGCGTATGTTAATAGAAATGAGGAGGTATGGAATGGTAGGGTTAGGTGTAAATCTATTTTCGTGTGTACATTTTTCT
The DNA here is from genome assembly GCA_016801145.1 of Umbra pygmaea. Lineage (NCBI taxonomy): Eukaryota > Metazoa > Chordata > Actinopteri > Esociformes > Umbridae > Umbra > Umbra pygmaea. The sequence continues at coordinate 25,584 of JACXGM010003472.1, forward strand.
CATGTGGGGTTTACGTGCCTGTTGAGGTTTAAGGAATACTGGTTTATTTGCTAGGATGTAGGCCTTTTTAGTCTCTGATCCACACTCCAGTCCAGTTAGTGGCAGTAATGCACCTGAATCGTAGGTTTCCAACCGTCAAGTAAACCCTAATGAAGAAGATGTGGTTATTGTTTGTAATTGTCGGTGAAGGAACTGTCAGGTGAGGTGAACAGGTGAGGTTTGACACACATACGTACATATACAAAAATAGAGCTTTATATTGTATTTAAAAATAATGCTTAGCTAATCTGACAGGTATACTGCCCTTCTGTCCTGTCACAAATTAAACCAGAGTTATGTATACCAGATCCATGGGAACACCAGAGCTGCCAACTCTCACGATTTCGCCGTGAGACACACGCATTTGCCTGTTTTCACACGCACTCACGCCACACATTCAATTTCTCACGCAAATAAATCCGGCCGAGACTTGTTTGTTCCTTTTTCAAACTCCCCGACGGTAGATGGCGCTGATGAGCGCCACTGAACCTTATGCGCTGCATCCAGAAGTTAGCGACAGAAGAAGAGATTAGTGATGGGAAGTTCGATTATTTTTACTAAATCGTATCTTTGAATCTCGTTCTTTCAAATGAACGAATCATTTTGATTCGTATCGTTCATTTGCGCATGCGCAGATCGAAATGAACGAAAAGAATCAGTATACTGATCGGTACCGTATGTATTATACGATATGAACAATCCAGGTACTAGTACCGAGCAGTATACTGGATCATAGAAGTAGTGCGCCTGTGCGAAAAAGAACGAAATGAACGACTCATGTACCAGTACCGGGCAATGTACTAGTACGACATACTAGTACCGAGCAGTATACTGAATCATAGAAGTAATGCGCCTGCGCCAAAAAGAACGATATGAACGACTCATGTACCAGTACGGAGCAATATACTGGATCATAGAAGTAATGCGCTTGCGCCAAAAAGAACGATATGAACGATTCAGATACTAGTATCGAGCAGTATACTGGATCATAGAAGTAATGCGCTTGCGCAAAAATGAACGATTTGAACGATTCAGATACTAGTACCGAGCAGTATACTGGTTCATAGAAGTAATGCGCTTGCGCAAAAATGAACGATTTGAACGATTCAGATACTAGTACCGAGCAGTATAATGGGTCATAGACGTAATGTGCCTGCGCGAAAATGAACGAAATGAACGATCCAGTATGAATCGTACGTACCGGTCTTTTAAAAGATTCGTTCAAAATGAACGAATCGTTCATGAATCGCCCATCACTAGAAGAGATACCATTACCGCGAAAGACAACGTGAGAAGAAAAACAGTCTCTACCTTGAGAATTCTGATGAGCTGAGACCAGGTATGTAACAATGAAATGTCGTCCAATTGAGTACCCACTTTCTAAAACTTAAAATCTTGAAAGAAATTATTTATTTTGACGGGGTTCAGTTAAGGAAGAAAGTTGAACATTGGATTCACAACCAGGGCTAAACTTAACAGATTACTCAACGAGGGTGACATCACACCACAGCAAGTGTATTCATTCCATGAAGCTGTGTTGTGTTTGCTGACAAGTACTGTGGACTATGCACACCGAGCTGCCACTGGAAGGTCCACTGATCAAACATGCAATATTTGTAGATGTACGGCAGAGGGCTGAAAGTGACATAAACGATGCCCTGTACTTTGTTGAAAGGTTAGCTAGTTTTTTTTCTCTAATTATTGTCTATTATCTTAGCTGAAACACTCTGCATTTTATGATGAGGTGTTCACTCCTAAACTGCTCATGAGCTATTCTTATGTGGCTTCTCCTCAAAGATGCGTATGCACTGCTACAGGTTGATGCATATATATACCTAAAACTTGTAAATAGGTTTCCCCATCTCCTCCCATAACATGGGCCAGAGGAGCATGACCTTCTGGGTGAGGAGTTTCTAAATTTTCAGACCATGCCAATGATACCCTGCAGGACAAACTGAAATGGAAAGCTTCTGGGCTGAAATGGCAACCAGGAAACATAAGGTAAAAATATTTGGTTTGTTTTGTCTTTCCTTTTGGCAGGTGTGGTTTGGCTACATCTGTTGCTTAAAATTGTTGCATGCATATATGTGTCATGCATGTTGCAAAATTATGCATGTTTTACCTGATCAAAAATCAAGGTATGTTTTTCCATTGTGCTTTGGTGCATTTTCCATAGGTGACAGGAGCCAAAGAATTTGAGAGGCTTGCTGCCGTCGCCAAGCTCGTCCTGGTGTTGCCCCATGCAAACGCAGATCCTGACAGGGTGTTTTCAGTTGTGGGACTGAACAAAACCAAGAGAAGAAACAGCCTAGCATTGGATGGCACCCTGTCCTCAATAATGACAATAAAGATGGCCAATCTGGAGCCCTGCTTCAAATGGGAGCCCCTTTCCGAGGTCATCAAGGCCTCCAAGAAGGCCACGGGCCAGTATAACCATGCCCACAGATCATAGACAATGACTTTAACCAGCTTCTGATCTGCATCTGATACTGATTATTTTTTTGTTCTTTTTGTAATGCATTAATCTGTTTTATGCTTGGAGAAAATTGTACTGTTGAAGTACTTTTAAGCACTTTGTTAGTTTCTGATGGACCATTTGGTGGGCTTTGAATGTAGAACAATGTCCCTTCCTAACTAATCTTCTGTCGTTTTTGGCTGAACATAAATCATTAAGTGCTCTTAAGAATACAATTATTCACAACATGGGTTAGGTTTCAGTTAAAAATCTGTTTAATACCATTCTAATCAAAATATCAATCAACCTACCTACTTTAGGTCAAGTTTTAAACACTGGTCTATGAATAAGGCTTTATTGTGGTACATAGGCATTTAGACACACAAACGTTTTCTGGTGGAATGTTAAGCTCAAGTCTAGAAGGCCGTACAAGTCATGATGCCAATTTCAGGTATTGCACATCTTTAGCAGACCATTCAAAAATCCCCTAGAATGCAGGAAATCACATTACTTAATCCAAAATTTCCTGGGGATGGACCTTCAGCTATGTCTGCTTCACAGAATGTAACTAATATTGTCCATCTCCAGTAGGCTGCCCTTATCAACGGCTTTGGGCCTCCCCAAAAACCACCAGAATGCAGGGTACAACATGGGTACAACATCAAATTAATTACAATTCTCTGATATCTGAGCGAACAACCTGCGTGCGTGGCATCATTTTGGTCACCCCTGACAAAATCTCACTCCAAGGTTTTTTGAAAAGTTGGCAGCTCTGGAACACCATAATTGCTAAAGTCATAGTTGTTCTTTTACTGTAGCATAGCAATTAATGATGTCCCATTTTGCCAAAACAGCTCAAGCAGTATCAATAACAATCAAGTAGATATCCCACAATTCAGTTACAATTTTAGATTATTCATTCTAATATAAATCAAAGTATGCATTTAGACCAGGGGTGGGCAAACTGTGGCCCGCGGGCCAGATGCGGCCCGCCAGTTCCTTTGATCCGGCCCGTGAGACCCTCCTTAGTCTGTTATCTCGTGGACCGTACTAGCTAGCAACTAAATCTTGGTACCATTGGAAAGAGGAGAATCAGGTGTGAATAATGAGTCTTTTCTGTGGGTTAATCAGAGCTGGAGATATGGTTTCAAACCTTTGACATCTAATCAAATGCACTTGTTTCGGTTGTGAGTTTACATAGAAATGTGTGTTCTGCCACTAGTTTGTGTGTGTGTTTGGGGGGATAATTTAATAACATTTCCTATATCCTATTCTTTTCACACAAACTGTAGCTATAGTATGCGGCCCTTCACTTGGTTTCAAAAACTCAATGTGGCCCTCAAGCTAAAATAATTGCCCACCCCTGATTTAGACAGTGGTCAAATTAACAAAGGAGATGTGAGTTTAATACTCTCAACTGCACAGGCTATACAAGATAAGTCAAACAAACAATCTTCCCTCATGGCACATGTCTGGCAAACAAAGGAATTCAGTCAGCGGTGCACATGTTAGCAAAGTGACAGTCATAAATTCACAATCAAAAGGATAGATAACTCATAAAGACTCACACAGGATGCAATGAATGGTCGGCAGAGAGTGCAAAGAATGAGCCAAAGGATTCACTAACAATTTATAGCCAACAGGTGAGGTGGGCGTGGTCAGGTGGCAGGTATCCTGGAAAGAGCGAAATGGAATAAAAGGATGGTGGAATGGAGGGAGTCTTTATAGCCGCCCCGGAATTGGGATCAATGTCTGTGACTAGTCTATTTATCTCTTCTGCTGCCCTGTCATGTTTAGGAAGCCAGTGGCACACTGCCTCCTTGTCTACTAGTCTCTGCAACGGCTCACATACCTCTGACAGATGGGGCATAAACTTTGCCAGGTACGTAACAAACCCAATGAAATGTTTGCGAAGCTTCAGTAGGCTTTGGCATCTCCTGAATGGCTCTGGTCTTCTCAGGGTCTGCTTTCAAGCCATCAGTGGACAGGATGTGGCAGTGGAAATAAACCTCTTTCAGTTTGAAATGTAGTTCTTTCACACTCAGTCTCAGCTTCACCTGCCTGCATCGATCCTGCAGAGCCAGCAGTTTCTCCTCATGGTCATACTCTGCTTCCTGATCTGTCCCACCACATTCAACCACTAGGATGTCATCGGCTTCATGTCAATGAGCCCCACCAGCAGTTCATGCTGCTTTAGCTGATAGACCTCGGGTGCGACAGAGACACCAAATAGCAGCTTCAGCCATCGTTTCCAACCCCAGGGGGTCCAAACATTTGTCATGTAGCTGCTCCCTTCATCTAGTCTTCATTGCAGGAAGGCGTCCCGTGCATCAACCAGGGTAAAGAGTCATGCTTTTAGCAGCTTGTACAAAATGTCCTGCATGGTTGGCATAATGTAATGGGATCTCCGGAGAGCTTGATTTAAGTATTTGGGGTCAATATAGGGTCAATATATCCTTAGCTTCTCAGGCTTTACAACCATCACCATGTTGCTTATCCAATCTTTTGACTCTCATACTGATGCAATATGTCCATATACTTCATGTCTATCAAGCTGGGCCTTCACATTTGTTTTCAGGGCAATGGGCACATTTCGGGGGACACACTGGTGGAATATTGGGGTCAAGTTCAAAGTGTACTTCACCAGGGACTGACTCAATGGGCCCATTGAACACATTCCTCATATGTGTCCATAAGTTGCTCTTTAGTCAAAAGTTGGTTCAAGTGATGTTCTGTGTTATATATCTCTGCAGGTATTGTGATCTGCATGAACCCCAAACGTTGACATGTTGAACCTGATAGTAGGGTTTTTTTGCTGAGCTTCCACAATCTCAAATTAAAGGCTGTGTCTGGGACACCGTACAAGACACATAGTTTTGAAGCATCCCAGGGATTGCATTAGTTGTCCAGAATGTAGCCTTAGTCTGGTGTCGCTTGGCTGCAGCCTGTTTCTAGGCGCCAGCTTCATCTTGTCCGACATGGCTCATTATGTCACATGTTGCCCCAATTGACAGGGTTGAATTTTGTAATTAAGTAAAATTCACAAACCATTTTCTCCCTGGTGATCTAATGCCTCCAATGCTTTCTGTCAAATATATACCCTCTATGTTGTAGGCATCTGAATCAGCTGCCATTGTTGGGTTTTGCTCCTCTATGTTGTGTATTCTCCCCATTGAGCCCTGTCTCTTGCTTGCCAGGCACACTTTGGAGAAATGGTTAGGGATGTCACATGACCTACATGTTTTCCCATATGCGGGGCATTGCTCTCTCCCTTGCTTGTGCATGTCACCACAATATTTGCATATTGAGCTTCCACTCTGAAAGCTGCATTGCGGTCTGTGTGAGCATTAATCTTCTTTGTTATATTTTCGGCCGGTAGATTTCGATAGCTGCGTTCAAATTTAGATCACTTTCCCTTAACAGAAGGCAGTGTGTGTTCTCACTTGTAATGCCTATAACAAATTTGTTGCATATGAGTTCATCTCGTAATGCTCCGTACACACAAGTTGTTGCTTTCTCTCTTAGCCGGGTGACAAAGCTGTCGATGGATTCGCCTTCCACCTGTTTGCAGTTGCGAAAGACGTATATTTTGTATATCACGTTCTTTGCAGGCTTAATGTATTCCTCCAGTGCATCCTAAATGGATATCACATTGTTTCTTTGATCCGCCGAGAGGTTGATGTTGTGCTTGTATATATGGTGACACTCGCTGCCCATGACCCGTCTTAGTTTGGCTGCCTGCACCTCTGTTAACTTGTCTGTAAGACCTGCCGCCAGGATAAAGTCCTCAAACCCTGCCCTAAAACCTTCCCAGTTCGTATTCACATTGCCGCTCATCTTCATCTCCTTTAGGTGGAGTAATGTTATTTTTTCCTGCCATGGTCTTATCCAATGTACTTAATTATTTTGTGCTCTTAGCTAAATTGTGAGTGGAAGGCTAGTCACTTCTGACACCATGTTTCAGATGTATGCAATGATGACGGACACACCCTAAACCCTAATCCTAACCTTATCCTCAGTATCCGCATGGCTAATCTTAAAGTGATGGTTTGGAGTAATTTAACCCTAGGGTCCTTTGCAACTTTACCTCGAGCCAAACAACCCCCCATAAGCTTTTTTCCCTTGTTATAACATTGGTCGAGTTAGCGCTATCATGATCAGAGGAATGATCCAATGTTGACCTAAATGACTAATGATGATAAATAGAATCCACCTGTGTGTAATCAAGTCTTCGTATAAATGCACCTGCTCTGTGATAGTCTCAGAGGTCCGTTGAAAGCACAGAGAGCATCATGAAGAACAAGGAACACACCAGGCAGGTCCAAGATACTGTTGTGGAGAAGTTTAAAGCTGGATTTGGATACAGAAAGATTTCCCAATCTTTAAACATCCCAAGGAGCACTGTGCAAGCGATAATATTGAATTGGAGTATCAAACCACTGCAAATCTACCAAGACCCGGCCGTCCCTCTAAACTTTCAGCTCATACAAGGAGAAGACTGATCAGAGATGCAGCCAAGAGGTCCATGATCACTCTGGATGAACTGCAGAGCTCTACAGCTGAGGTGGGCGAGTCTGTCCATAGGACAACAATCAGTCATTTTCTGCACAAATCTGGCCTTTATGGAAGAGTGGCAAGAAGAAAGCCATTTCGGAAAGATATCCATAAAAAGTGTTGTTTAAAGTTTGCCACAAGCCACCTGGGAGACACACCAAACATGTAGAAGAAGGTGCTCTGGTCAGATGAAACCAAAATCAAACTTTTTGGCAACAATGCAAAATGTTATGTTTGACGTAAAAGCAACACAGCTCATCAATCTGAACACACCATCCCCTCTGTCAAACATTGTGGTGGCAGCATCATGGTTTTGGCCTGCTTTTCTTCAGCAGGGACAGGGAAGATGGCTAAAATTGATGGGAAGATGGATGAAGCCAAATACAGGACCATTCTGGAAGAAAACCTGATGGAGTCTGCAAAAGACCTGAGACTGGGATGGAGATTTGTCTTCCAACAAGACAATGATCCAAAACATAAAGCAAAATCTACAATGGAAATAAATAGGCAAATAAACACATCCAGGTGTTAGAATGGCCAAGTCAAAGTTCAGACCTGAATCCAATCGAGAATCTGTGGAAAGAACTGAAAACTGCTGTTCACAAACGCTCTCCATCCAACCTCACTGAGCTTGAGCTGTTTTGCAAGGAGGAATGGGCAAAAATTTCAGTCTCTCAATGTGCGAAACTGATAGAGACATACCCCAAGCGACTTACAGCTGCAATCGCAGCAAAAGGTGGCGCTACAAAGTATTAACTGAATAATTTTGCACGCCCAATTTTTCTGTTTATTATTTGTTTAAAAAGTTTGAAATATCCAATAAATTTCGTTCCACTTCATGATTGTGGCCCACTTGTTGTTGATTCTTCACAAAAAATTACAGTTTCATACTTTATGTTTGAAGCCTGAAATGTGGCAAATCGTCGAAAAGTTCAAGGGGGCCGAATACTTTCGCAAGGCACTGTAACCCCACTAATAATACCAGGAATGGTACCAAACTTCTACAGTAGTACAAAAATGTTCTGTACTTACAAATCAAGGCATTGGAAAGTTAGTAAGTATACCAGAAGAATATTTAAATAACACTTGCCTGATGTCTGCTACTCTCGGCTGCTACCGCTACAATAGATGTTGTCCTCTGTGCGGGATCTCATGTGATCACAGTAGCAGCTGAGAGTAGCAGCCATGAGGCATGTGTGGTCAAGGTGCATAGGACCCTAGGGTTAAATTACTCAGAACCATCACTTTAACCATGAATGTTAGAATATAATTTTGAACGCTATTTAATGGGTGGAATGTTCTCGCATGAACCGGTGAAATGAAACTTGCAGGTGCAATGTAATAGAAGGACGAATATAGCCTAATAACAAAACAGGCAGCTGAAATGTAAAAACACCCTAAATATGTTGGCATACAACGTTATTAATGTCTAAATAGTTTCCTAAGAACGTAATTTGGGAGAACTTTTGAGATTTACGGTGGCGCAAAAGAATAAGTCAGGAGAGGTGTCGTATCTTGCCAGAGAAGGCAAATATGGTCATTTTTCTGCAAAAGATTTGCTAGTTTTAAGCTGGTTTAGTTAGCATACCAACATTTATTTAACGTCTTAGTTTTCATCAAGAGGGGAATATATATTAATTATTTTATATTATTTTGTATATTACAATGTAATGTCTTATGTAAATGTGTTTCTAGAAAGTGTTTAATATTGTTGTGACTTTACTTGTTGAGACACATCATTATTAACTCATCATTAAGTAATTGTAGTAATTTACACATGAATTAGCACTAATAATGCAGTAATTAATCATGTATTAATGCATATTAGTTTACCTGTATTATCTGGAAGTTGAAATATAAGGCTTTGGCTCATTGTGGTAATTAACATATTAATGAACACTATTAATTAAAAAAATAGTTGGAAATGAATCCACAATTACATATTTAGTTAATAACAATTACTGTATGAACTAATATATTAATCAGACAGACTCTTAATTAGTTCCTATTGTGGTAATTATAGATGAATAGCTTAGATAATCACGAGTTACACATTAATTCAGTATTATCTGTGCATTAGTTAAGCACGAATTAATGCTTATTCGTGCACCCGTATTGTAAAGTGTTACCAATTATGGTAGTTGTGTGTTAAGTGACTTAGGTTTTATTTAAGTAGACTACTTTAAAACATTAATAAATTGTTAAATTTGAATAATTTTCATTAAAACAAAACTCTTTAAGAGCGTCTCTTTAATGTCATTTTTCCGTTTTTCAAGAATCGGTTTAGGAATCATTTAGGAATCGGAATCGTTTTAAAAGTACGGGTTCGGCATCGAAATCGGAAAAATCCAAACCCTATTTCTCACTCAGATGAAGGTTGATTTTCAGAGGTGAGGTAGTTTACCTCTGTCTCTTATATGAATGATTAATGCTGTTAAAATAAATAGTTTGCCCAAATGTCTTTACCTTTTTCAGTCTATCTCGATGTTATTCTCCAAGTTGTTTTTCAAGTCAAATAATCAGCCTGTCACTTCATTCATTTGGGAAGGAAAGGTATCCAGACAATATTCCAGAGGTGCAAATTAAGTGGAGGGCTTGCATTTCCCAATTTCATTTATTAAAGCAGCCAACTTTCCGAAGCTCCCATTGAAATGGGTGTTGAATTCGCTGAACAGTGATGGGGTGAGGCAATCCAGCACATCCTGTGCCCTTCTAGGAATTATACAGTTTATGATGGTTCCTAGAGTTTAATTCTCCAAGTCCAGACAGTCTGAAATTTACCCTACTGTGGTTGATGTTTGAGACAGATGTCATACGTCCTTGTGTTACCTTTATCATATGATAACATGTGTTTATCATATCAGATTTGTTCTATGCCCTAAGCTGAAAGACTACTGGCACTCTCATCTTCCAGGTCTTATCTAAAGTACTTCAAATTTACCTTATCCCCTGTCCCCTGATAGCCGTTTTTGGTTTTGTCAGTAAACACTTACTGTCATTCAATGTTTCCATGTTTTCCTGTGTGTTATACAGCTAGTGAATGTTTACATGTTTTACTGTGTGTTATACAGCTAGTGAATGTTTCCATGTTTTACTGTGTGTTATACAGCTAGTGAATGTTTCCATGTTTTACTGTGTGTTATACAGCTAGTGAATGTTTACATGTTTTACTGTGTGTTATACAGCTAGTGAATATTTACATGTTTTACTGTGTGCTATACAGCTAGTGAAAGTTTCCGTATTTTACTGTGTTATACAGCTAGTGAATGTTTCCATGTTTTCCTGTGTGTTATACAGCTAGTGACCTCAATTAAATTTCAATGGCCTCCACTGCTGTGCACTGTAATGATTGGTGAATATATTCATGTTTTAACATACACTTTACAGACATAGTAATGTAGGTTAGCGTTTGTTTCCATGGTTTACTGTGCTTTATGTAGATTAGTGGATGTTTTGATCTTTCTCTCCTTACTTCCATTTCATTGCTTTTCAAACATTCATGCAGCTAACACACATATCTTTAGAAACTGTATACAAGAAGACAATGGAATAGCTACTTTCCATTAGTAACCCATGATCAATTAAACACGCTATTGATCAAATGACAATTTTAGGTAAACAGAGTGTTCTCTACTAATCAACAGTTTCACCACACTAAATTTGAGTGACTTGATATCATTACTTTGTTTACCCTCATCTGTCAGAGCAGATCAAAATTATTGAAACAGTGGCAGGCATACATTCATTTATTGTGTTCATTCATTAACCTGTTCATCACCAGGGGACCCGGCACCGGGACCTTTTCGCGCACGTCATTTACATTTGTTAATTACATATAGTAAACATGCGCGAAACCCATCATGTTATATACTGCTAGAACGGCAAGGATCTCATCTGTAAATCTATCTAAACTGTTTTTGCCAAAAGCAAATATTATAGATACATGGATTGCATAAACTCACAACAACGAAATTGACTACCGCATTTTCGGCACTGCTGATCGGACATAAATGTGATCAATAAACAAACATTTCTCAACCTAGCCACAAAAGCATACGGCATTCGAAAGCCACTATTCATCCCTTCACAACAATGCCAGCCTTTTTGTTCTAGCCCTAACAGGTACGAAACAGTCCATCAATATACTGCCAAAAACGTTTTCACAGTTTTAAATTAATACAACAACTTTTCCCTTTTTTGTATGATTTTTATTATAAATCGTGGTGTCTGGTCAACTAATTCCACTTGGCAAGATACTTCCATGCCTTATAGACTTGCTGTATTAGTTTAAGTGTTTATACACTGTACATTATACCTAATCACACTGGTTTGAACTTGACTTCCTATAGGCGCTCTAATCAAAACAGTAGGTCTTGCTCCCCATCTACTGGAAAAATAACGTGTCACAATTTATACAGGATAGTGTTTTGATAATGTCTGGGTGTGTGTTGGAATCAAGCGCAGGAGGCAAATGGAAGATTAACTGTTCTTTACTTGACAAAAATACTGTACATCAAGAACAGTGGTACAAATGTAATCAGTCCTTCACCAAATACAGGAATCCATACGTAGAGAATCTCTAGTATCATTAATAGGTAATGCAGACGAAACGCCTGGAATATTATGTATTATAATAATGTAGCATAGGCACATGCTTGGAAATACTTTACAAGGAAAAAACATTAAACACTGCAACAAGCAGATAAGGCACATAACTTACTCTGACGGGCAGAGGTTCCCCTTACAGGATACTGTAGTAAGAAGATTTATGACAAGAGTATTATTTTTAATATACACTCAACTAAAGGATTATTAGGAACACACGTTCAATTTCTCATTAATGCAATTATCTACTCAACCAATCACTTGGCAGTTGCTTCAATGCATTTAGGGGTGTGGTCCTGGTCAAGACAATCTCCTGAACTCCAAACTGAATGTCATAATGGGAAAGAAAGGTGATTTAAGCAATTTTGTTTGTCATGGTTGTTGGTGCCAGACGGGCCGGTCTGAGTATTTCACAATCTACTCAGTTACTGGGCCCCTTAGTGCAAATTGGGCATCGTTTATATGCCATGGCCTACCTGAGCATTGTTTCTGACCATGTCTATCCCTTTATGGCCACCATGTACCCTTCCTCTGATGGCTTCTTCCAGCAGGATAATGCACCATGTCACAAAGCTCAAATCATTTCAAATTGGTTTCTAGAACATTGCAATGAGTTCACTGTACTAAAATGCCCCCCAGAGTCACCAGATATGAACCCAATAGAGCATCTTTGCGATGTGGTGGAACGGGAGCTTCGTGCCCTGGATGTTCATCCCACAAATCTCCATCAACTGCAAAATGCTATCATATCAATATGGGCCAACATTTCTAAAGAATGCTTTCAGCACCTTGTTGAATCAATGCCACATAGAATGAAGACAGTTCTGAAGGCGAAAGGGGGTCAAACACAGTATTAGTATGGTGTTCCTAATAATCCTTTAGGTGAGTGTTTATTCTTGTGAAAAGAGTAATAATTAATAGATATATATTCCCTTTTTCCTCCGCGGCGAATATGCTGAGAAGATATGCTAGGAATCATTACTAGAGAGTAGTGGGAATCGTATGTATACTTTGTAGTCACGTGATTACATGGATACCTGATGGGCAAGAAACGCAGAGAAAATGGTGACGAACAGTGGCCAGCCAGGGGAATTGCAGCCTTACAGATTTCCAATACTACAATAAAGTGTTTAGACCATATGTCAACAAATGTTAAAATTAGATATCATGAAAAGATTAACATACTCAGAACTTGTGATCCATACACAGCACCTTCTTATGTTTTCATTGCTTTGAAGCTAGCAAAGTCTCTACCAGACTTGGAGTTTGGAGATATTTATCTATTTTATAGAGAATCCATCACCTTATACCACACAAATAATGAAAGCCTACAAAAGTATGAATAGCTATCTTTTTTTACAAGAGTGGGCGGGTTAACAGCGCTGTCGTACGGGAGATGAAAAACAGGCATATCTTCCTTTATCAAAGCATGAGTGTTACTAGTTAGCTACAGTAGCTACCCGCTAACGTTAGCTAATGTTTGCTAACCTGCTCTGTCGTTTGATGAAGTCTTCATCTGAATATGTACACCCTGCCTATGCTAAAATGTCTCGGTTTACACCAACCACCAAGGGTGTAGTAACAGGGGGGGATGGGGGTACATGTCCCCCCCAATATTCTAGGCAGGTAACATGGTCCCCCCAATCATAAGAACAATTTGATAAAGATATATTAAGTGCCCCCCCATATCAAACTCGCTCCTAAGCCCTTGCCAACCACTATGAAATTGTTCCGGTTGTCATCGATTACATAACCGACATTGTCTTATTATAGCCCGATCATTAACTAAACCGATGTAGAAAGACTAATACCTGATGTAGTCGGAGAGTATGTTCTTGACCACTGGCACTCATCCATGGCAGGCCTCAGAGATCAGGAGAGATCAGTCTCGAACCAGGGAAGCTTAAGCTAGGGCTCCTGGATGATCGCAGTGTGTGTGTAGACAGCTAAGGAGCACTCCTGTGACCAGGGAAACCAAATATTGTAGTCTGAGAGCGTGTAGCTCACTGAGGTGTGTGTTAAGAGCAGACCATAAGGCCAGGCGGATAATAGGCTAACAATATGTACCCCCGACACCTCCACCGGAGATATTCTGGGGAATAACTGGGAATGTTGCAAACAGAGCTGAGTTTAAAGGAATACAATTTAATCTCAATAATAAACATACAATTATAACACTATACCCAAGACAATGAAATCACAAATAGTATACCAGGAATAACATATGTCATTCTAATGTCCTCCTCCCAAAGTTACAAATTTGACTAAACAGTATATACGTAGAACTACCTTTACATCCCGGCTGGGGCAACGAAACGTATGCCCAGAGTACCGGTTACGATTATAAAAACAAGGGATTGTTATCCTTTTCATTCAGGTGTCATTCCCCACTCTCATGTCGTCAAAATGGAATCACATTCTTCTGGTTTTAACAATGAAAACAAGCATAAACTGGTATTGACACATTTACATTAATTGAATTATTCACAGACTCTTAGGCGCCAACTTGGTGCTAACACAATTAAGACAAAAGCCCAGGTTTAAATACAATGCAATCACATTCAGTGGCTGTTGAGTTGGTCTTCACTCAGGTGGTGTCTGTGAGTGGGGACTGATGACTTCAACCCCCCTTTTCCTGTGTTTCCTCTCAGGAAGCACATAGTGTTGAATAGGTGTGAGAAATGCCAGCCGGCAGCTAGGTCTTACATATTTGTTCTGTCAACCATTTTCTCATTCCACTACAATACAAGTACACACACAGCCCAGGGAGCAGAGGGGAACAGATATTCAATAACTAATTGGAGACAAGGAGCTGCTGATGACTATGATTAGTGGACAGGTGTGAATGAAGTCCATGAATGAATGCAAGAAGGTGATGTCCATACCTGGCCACGGGGTGGAGCAAAGTGTCTCCCAGATGTGATCGCCCCAGAATCAGATGTCACAGATGTGGGCAGGGAGGGAGGGCAAAGCCGCAGACCGAGGGGGCGGATCACACAGCACCGGTACAGGAGGAGGTGTGGCAGGCACTGTGGGGAACGGCCCTGAGCAGCTGGCACCATTTCAGAGGGTTGTCCTGTATGTAACTAATGTCACTTAAAGCATCAATATAAGTATCACAATAACCTATATTAATGATATTTAAGCACTTGGAACCAGAATTAGGTTCGGCTCTTCAAGTGAATTGGCTACGACAACTGTTTGAATAGAAAAGCAGTATAAAAAAAAATGTATTTTAACATTCCAAAAGGATTGTGAATCATACCTAGAAAAAACAATAACAAAAATAAAAAATTACCCCAAAATAGTCAGTCAGTTTAATAGAAAAATCAATCCAGTCAGTTAGTTCAATGTTGAACTCAGATCAGTTTCAGTTCAGTTCCTGCGTGTTTTGTTGAACTCAAAGTTTTGTTGATGAAGAAAAGTCCTTGTTTTAAATCATTCAATCTTATCTGTATGATGTATCCAAAAGCGTGCAATCCATTAGCTTCGCAGGTTGATGGCCACTGATTACAGGCCCTATTTACACGAGGATGCTCACGGGTGAAAACGTAAAAATATTTTATCAGATGTGCCTTTCGTTTAGACGGTGACAGCGTTTTTGGTGCTTAAAAACGCAAAAAAGTGAAACCACCCTCACAGTCACACTCCAGAAACACTGAATCACTGGCTCGCCATATAATGTCTCTCTCGCTCTCTCTCTCAAAATTGGCAGAATGTGCACAACAAAAAAAATCTACATACAGCAATGCAAAATATATAAATACTAGCTGTACATGGCTTTATCACTGACACATTCAAAACACATTAAATTCTATATCACTCAGTTTAAACATATACATAATGCACTGTGTAGCATACAACCTCAAATATGACTTAGGACACAGTCAGTAAAAACACATGTGCATATTGCAAAGAGCTACATTTTACAGGTTTAAACATGTCTAATCTAGAGTTACTGAACACATTAAAATCACATAGCCACGTATATTGCAAACATTCTTTACAATGGCTTTAAGCCTCAACATTAGCCCGTTAGAGTAACCTTGTAGCTGAATAAACATACATGAATTCACGTTACGCCATTTTCTTCATCAACAACGCACATGTATGCAACAAGATGACGTTCCAAATTGCAACGGTGAATTAGCAAAGATAACCATATCAATCATCTCCAACAGTTTTTTTTGTTTTTGCTTAAAACTTTTAAAAGACATAACAAAAAATAGCAAAGTAACGTAAAATGCACATATAGTATACAATTATTAGAATAACATATCTTTTTTCTTAATTAACCTAAGATGGCGTGCTAGGACGTAGTTTCCCTTTTGTTGTACTCATCGGAGATTCTTAAACTTTATCTGAAGGAGGAAAAAAAGTGTAAACAGTAGTTCACAATAGCTAAGGCCTCTTGCCACTATTACTAACTGATATCAATGATGAAAGTGATTTCCCGTGTGTTAAAAGGGTCAGTTCAATCTATTTATTTTACTCCGTCTTCATCTAGTGATTCACTTGATAAGAAGAGAAAAGCAAAAAAAGATTGTTGATCTTCTTCT
>JACXGM010003473.1:0-17304 GCA_016801145.1 Umbra pygmaea
GCTTTAGCTATATAATGTATACATGCCTATAGGCTATGGCTACAAGTACAATTCTTAAAACAGTTTGGAAGAAAGCAGTCATTTGCACAAATTAGTCTGTGTTTGTAGCCTACTGACTGGTTATCCAGCATTTGCTCTACTGACAAACCTAAGCATACAGTAGCATCTGTAAAATAAAGATAACAACACAATTATTAATTTTATCAGCTGCATCAGGTACATTCAAAATGGTTTCCCAGATTTCCTTTTCAAATATAAAATCCTAATTATACTATGGTTTGGCTGGATACTTGATGGTTATTACAATAGCAACTGAGAGATGTGTATCCCAGAGGAGATCAGATGTGCTCCAACAGTAGTCACCTTTAAATCCAAACTCAAAACACATCTGTTTAGCTACGCTTTTACTGAATGAACTCTGTGCTAAGTCCGAACTGATTGCACTATATTTTATATGGTTCGTTCAGTCTCTGTTATTTCTTAAAATGTACTATTTTTCTAACTGTTTCACTTTTATTTTAATTGCTTTAATTTTAACCGTTTTAAATGTTTATGTTTTCCTGTTTATGTAAAGCACCTTGAATTGCCATTGTGTATGAAATGTGCTATATAAATAAACTTGCCTTGCCTTGCCTATCCATATTGCCCTAGTAGTATGCCCAGCTAATCAACATTTTAAATTAAATATATAAATAAATAGTAAATTTCAATCCATTGCTTTCCATCTTGCATTAGTCCAGAGCTGTAACTAAACCTTGACTGAGAGACTAGATAATCATTTTCTTGT
Organism: Umbra pygmaea; assembly: GCA_016801145.1. Lineage (NCBI taxonomy): Eukaryota > Metazoa > Chordata > Actinopteri > Esociformes > Umbridae > Umbra > Umbra pygmaea. The sequence goes on from JACXGM010003473.1 coordinate 788, forward strand.
TTTAAAATGATGTGTGCCTATGGAGTGCCATCACGCCCATATATTGTCTGAACTGGTCACCAGAGGTTGCTGCTTGAAACCAAAGTTTCATTTCGTGCACACGCATATGAACGCATGTTCAAGCGCAACACATTTATCTTTTCTGAGCTGCAGTTTATACATATTATTGTTCGTTGATGTTTATCAAACCTGTATTTCACTCTCATTTTTGTCAGGCCCTATAAGTGGCTGGCAAGCCAGGTACACAGACTGAATAAGAGAGCACAGCTGCTAGCAAGACAGATGGACAAGAGAGTAAACTAGCTGATGTAATGTTCCTGTTATTTCCTGACATCAAACTTGGTGAGGGGAGAGAACAAAGGTTTAGCTCCTGATTGCTGCTCCAGCAGTTGACTCTCTTTTTTTAATATTTTCTCTCATTTCGTAACCAGAAGGATAGTTAACTTAATCTTCTTGCTGAATAAGTTGTAGCTAAATAGTGACATTATATGCAGCGGAACGACTAGAAAAATGAATGACTCGAGAGTCGCAACTCAAATGAACGTAATGACTCTAACAATTTTTTATTTATAATGAACGACTCAAAAACATCTGAGTAAATAGTGCCAAATTTCCGATCACTGATTAAACTCGCTTTGACATGAGGGGAAGGCGGAGCCCTTGTGCAATTGGCGGGGCCCCATGCAACTTGCATTGGGATGACCAGTTCCGTTTGTTGTGTCGTTGTTCAAAGGGATGACACCTGGTGGCAACTAATTGTAATTTCTTTTTACAAACATTTTTGTGCACCTCTGTGCATACTGCTCTTAAACATAGTAGTGAAAGTACACAGTAAAGGAGTTCACAACTAACTAGTGATCTATAAAATGAAAACAAAGAGTACAAAAACATAATTTATAGTCATTTACGTTTTAACTACAAACTTCCCAAAACGGGTGAAGTTTTGTACTTTTTACAACTCTGCTCTTTAATGTCAACATTAAATGAGTGAAATCTGAATATGCATCAACACCAGCATTGACGTTTTTTTGGATGCAATATATTATGTAGTGCTGCCCTTCATTACTGGAGCAAACTATTACACACATAATTCCCAGTTATACACTGCAGTTGGCTGCGACTCCTTAACTTTTAGAAGGTCCGAACATTGGCTGATGTTTGTTCAACTTCATATGGTTGTATTACAGACACTACTTAGCTATTTAAATGAAAATATTTCATTTCAATATCAGACTCGAGATCAAAACCATTAATTAGTAAACAGGGTGTTTGCAGGTGTTAAATTTCAGACTTTTTAAAACTTTTTAATGCCACCCTACGTGCTATTTAAGACCAATGTCATGAAAGCAACTTAAAAAATACCTGTGATTTGGCAGAAATTTAAATGATCTGGGCCCGTATTTATCAAGCTTCTTAGAATTACTCTTAAGAACACTGCTAAGACTTGACTTAAGAGTAAGAAAAGTCTTGGCTCAAAGCTGCGCTTAAAAGTTAGTTATCTTAAGATTTAGTCCTGCACTTCACTTAAAGTAGGACTGAGATGTTTGATAACTAAATTTTAAGCAAAGGAGCAGCGGCTCTACTCTGAGATCCTCACGGATGACTGAGAATATCACCCTAAGGGAGACGCCCGCCACCCTCCTGAGGAAACCCATTTCGGCTGCTTGTACCCTGGATCTCGTTCTTTCGGTCATGACCGTAGGTGAAGGTAGGAAAAAAAACTGCCCAGTAGATTGAGAGCTTTGCCTTCTGGCTCAGCTCTCTTTTCGTCACAACGGTGCGATATAATGAGTGTAATACCGCCCCCGCTGTGCCGATTCTCCGACCAATCTCCCGCTCCATTGTTCCCTCACTCGCGAACAAGACCCCAAGGTATTTGAACTGATTCACTTGGGGTAAGGACTCATTCCCTACCTGGAGTAGGCACTCCATCGGTTTCCTGCTGAGAACCATGGCCTCAGATTTAGAGGTGCTGACCCTCATCCCAGCCACTTCACACTCGGCTGCGAACCGATCCAGTGAGTGCTGAAGGTCACAGGCCGATGACGCCATCAGGACCATATCATCTGCAAAAAGCAGCGACGAGATCCTCAGCCCACCGAACTGCAACCCATCCCCACCCCGACTACGCCTCGATATCCTGTCCATAAATACTACAAACAGGATTGGTGACAAAGCACAGCCCTGGCGGAGACCAACCCTCACATGAAACGAGTCCAACTTATTGGAGATTGGATGGCCCTAAGAAGGGACCCCCTCACCCCATAAAGATAATTAGCTCAAAATATTAATACACTATGATATGAAAGTATTTTAAGTTTACTTAAGTTGTAATATACTCTAATATTATATATTCCTCAATCAGTATACTACATAGTCTAATTATATTATATGTTAAACATGTTTCATAAGATTTGGTTAACAATTTTTATTTGTGCCATTGAGAAGAGGGAAAGGTAGCCGGTCCTACAGCCTATATCCTTTCCAATTCAACTCAATGTATCCTACCTGGCTAATACTTTGATCTAGTGGACAACCAAGAAGGTTGATGGCAATTTAAAGTTCACTCACTAATCTACACTTGCAGCAAATTAATACAACTTGAGAAATACAATTACTGCACAGCCTACTATTTGATGTGATATAATTTCCAAATCCCCAAGTTGATGTCTGGGAATAATAGGTGTATATTTTGCATTTAACACGACTAGCTAGCAAGGGATATATTTCACCAATGCCCTGAATCTGTTGTAATATCATTATCATGTTGCACAGCTACTACATTAATTGCTAACAATAATCATCAATAAACAAGACTATTCACATAATAGACCTATTACTGATATTTGGCTGACTACCAATAGCTGGCAAAAGGCTTGTTCTTATATGGCAAAAAATCATAACTTAAATGGTGACTTGAATAGTTAGCCTGTCTTTGTTATGTCATGCAACTCCTGCCTGAAGGGATGGTGTTGACCATGTATGATGTCAGTGAAGAAGAAAGAACTCTAATCTAGCTTATTTTTCTATGCAATGTTTGTTTTCGGATGTTCAGGAGCAAGAGTAATAGCGCTCAGAGATTGTCTCTTGTGGTGGAATGCAATGTCTGACTTTGGTGAGGGTGACCAGCACAATAGTTTGTTTGGATAGTGTGGTTGGATTTTATTATGAAGCTATGTCTTTCAATTACATCGATAAGAAAACAAAGCCTTGCCCTTGAGTCGGTAGAAAGAGTTGTTCAAATTGAATTGCCTTTCAGAGTACACCATTCAATTTTCAGAGGATAAAAATTGTTAAAAATATTGTATCTTCTGCCTTAATTCTGCCTCTGCAAACAAAAAAATGCTGGTAGCTATAACAAAGGACAATGCTTTGAGCTACTGAGAGATGCCACAATCTAATATTATCAAAAGTAAAGGCTATGTTACAGTAAACGTTGCTGTTAGGAGTAGGACACAAATAAAGATACCTTCTCGCTACTCGCTAATAAACAAAGTAGCTATGTTGCTTTGAGGTACTGAGCTGTTGCAACCTGCTATATTCTGCCAGTTGGTAAACTAAGTTGCCCAGAGAACAATAAAAATGTTTGGCTTCTTCGGTTGACATAATACAATGCTATGGAACTAAAATAGGATGTGACTGTTGTCATTTTTAGACCTTGGAAATTTAAGATTTAAGACATTAAGATATTAACAGTTAAATTCAGGAATACAAAATTATTGAACCCCTATACACGCCGAAATTGTTGTGCCGGTCAAGTTTCTGACATAACAGACACTAAAAACACCTGCTCAATGCGTTTTGTAATTCCAAACTCTTTTTAAATTTTACTTCCAGATATTTGTCCCATCCCTGAATCAAGTTGATTGGAGAATAAATCTTCTTTAGTGAGTTTGTGAATGCTACCGTTTGTATTCTTCACATTCTACAATGGCTAGTAGAAATGACAACATTTCCACTAGAAGAGCTGGACGATTTCAACATTGATGAAGTGTAATTGAATGGTAATATACAACCATAGCTACATGTTTGAGCCATAATACAGGGAGGAAGAAATACAGCGGACTGCATCCTGGCAGGAGCTGCTGAATCAAGCAGCTGCAGGTGAAGCTATTGAGCTGAACTTTTACTAATGGTGTTTGTGGAAACTGGGCAGCAATGGCAACAGCTGACGCGTAGGCACGGGTGGGCTTGGGTGTACACCGTCCCATCCAATAAAGAGTCTGGCACACCCAGTTAAGCAGCAGTTTTTGACATGTATTATTTTAGATATTGGTATAATAGGAAGATGTGTTATTTACACTGACTGGCCACCTGAACAATTTGTAACTGTGAAAGTATGTGTGCTTCCAGAGTATTGCTTTTCCATAAACCTTGAATTATAGGGTCTCTATTGCAGTTAAGTGTATCACTCTACCAGGTAGGCGAGGGGGAACATGTTCACTGCAATAGTTTTGGGGGCCATCAACGTTATGAAAAGGGTATGAAATAAATGTGATTTATCATATGTGTTCTTAATATAATTTTAGAAAATACCACTATAATAAAGCTGAGAGTACAAGATATCATTTTCTAGTGGGCTCCAATATTACTGGCACCCCTGACTGGCAATGCACATACAATTTTGTAAAAATTTAAATAGTACAACTAAAGAGAAACACTCAAAATATCAACATGTAAGACATACTGTAACCAATAAATCTAAATAAAAAATCTAAATTCTGGAGCCCACTGTGCATTTGTATGTTTGTTTCCCATGAAAGAACAACAAGTAGGTAATCATTGTGGCGCCCCGACTTTTAGTTTGGTTCCCCCTGTTCCGTGTGAAATTAGCAGGATTGTATTTTCTTTCTTCTATTAATAGAAATTGTTTCATAAAGTTTATTCGTGAATTATTGGTTTGTATGCCCTTAGTTCATGAATTCATGTGACTCTGTGTATATATATATATATATATATCCTGAAATTAATGCAATTAAAACACATTTCAGCAGGTTAGGTGAATGGTTGTTTGTTTAGCAAGCCTGGTTGTAAACAAGCAAGCTAGCATCATCATTGACTTGCCTGGCTGATGTGTCATACACTCACAAACGTTATTCTATTTGTTTATTTTTACATTAGACTAATCAGTTTTAAAATGGTTGTACTTGTGCATCATATTGTTGTCAGTTGCATCTATTCCACAAAGCCTGCACTTTTTAAAATACACCAGGTACTGGTCAAACACACAGGGCTCTGCATGTTTTTATAGACACTAACCAAGGAAGCATTAAAGTGATTAAAATTAAATCCAAGACATTACTAATGTTGTAAATGTCGATCAATGTTGGAAATTACTAATTAATCATTAATTATTCACATGAAATGCCACATTATCATTACTTCAGTGTCCTATTAAAACCTTTTAGCGCCTCCATGATAATTCAAGTTTTTAAATATCAAATCACAAGTATATTCCTGGGGGGTGTTCTTGTCATTCATCCTGATTATCAAATCAATCATATAGTGGGTGTCTGACCAGTTCTTCTGGAGTTCCATGTTCAGGCTCTTCCTAGCATTTTTTCTATAATTATTTAGATTTAGGCATCATCAAAATCTTTAATATTGTGTACGGATAGCTTAGTTGAAAACGTAATGTTAGCCATTAATTATGCTTTTAAACAGAACAATGAATGGAGTGATATGGAAAGGTGGAACATTTTGCTGTGAAAATTGAACATTTATTGTAGTTACAAAAGAAGTAGGTTGGACACCTAGAAAGGTGCACAAGAACTTCTTTGAATGAGTGGATTTCCGACCGTTGTGCTTAACATCTGTATTAGAATTACTTTATGTGGAGAATAGCCACAGGGTAAAATGTAATGTAAAAAAGTAACTAACTCATTAATAGACCATTTAATTAAAGTGTATTAAAATTTTAAATATATATTTTTTACCCAATCCTGTGGAAACAATGGTGAAGTCATGTGTATATATATGATATTATCAACCATCAATTCAAAAAGGAAAGGAAAAACACAATAACCTGTTTTCTATTTTGTTTTTTGTTTTTGCTGTTTAGAATCATTCTGACTGAATCTAGGCAGGGTTTAGACTGATAAAGACAACAAAAATTGTATTTTGATAACATTAATTATTCTACCATTTATCAGAATAAATCCTACCCACTATGTTTAAGCTCCCAAGTCACTCACAGGCCAAATTAAAACACATGCTAAATGCAGGGGATTAAAAGTGAATAGGAACAGTTTTGTATTTCCAATGTTGATAACTGTATGTCAACTCCCATTTTGAAGGGAACAATGGCCAGTTGAATTGGATTAAAGACAGCGATCTTGAATATGTACCTGTGTTCTGTACAAACTTGAAGAGTAGCAAAACATGAAAATGAAATAGTAAAAACAAAATAAAATACAGTACCTGCCAAACACGAAAAACTCTCCAGTGCCTGGAAGAAACACCTAAAGACTCAGTACATCAGACAGGAATGTTGTGCATGGGGTATGTGTGTGTGAACTGACATCCATTGATTATGAAATCCAAGATCAATACACGTATTGTAATAAATTACTGATAAAATAGTAAAATTAGGTGTTAAATCATTTGTGTGCAATAGTAAGATTTTGTAGTAAAATATGTTTAGCTTTTCATTCTTTTTTATATGGTTTGAGGCTTATATTATGGCCCATCCATATTTCTGCAGGTACACCTACCAAAAATGTCTGCCTACACCTCTGGGCAACAGAGACAGAATGGGGCTAGAGCTTGAGATTTCTGCCCGAACCCGACGTGACCGACCCTAACCCGTCGGGTTCGGCGGGATTCGGTCTTAATTTCTCACATATTTCACCAGGCACTTCGGGTTAGGGGCGTGTTCGGTCTGTAAATGTATTATGGTAATAAAAACATATAAACATATAATAAAAATTATAAAAACAATTTTATATTGAGACCTTATTAGTAGCTAACTTGTTTAATTTAAGCAACTCCTATCTATCTCAGTCAAATCGTTTCCTGTCCCTGCCCTTTTTCCCTCTCCCTGTGACTGATTTGTTAATGGTATTTATAGGGAAATGCAAAATCACTTCTGGCGATTACACTTGTCAGCCAAGGAAAAGAAACGTAAGTCGGAGGTGTGGAAACACTTCGACAATGTGCATGCTCAAACTAATACACCAGTGGGTTGTGTGCAATGTAAAAGTTGCCACAGTCTTTTTAAGTATGAGAGCATCCCAAACTGAACTTGACCTGTCTCAAAATGAAAGTGGAGACTGCTTATCGTGAATCATTCCTACAAATGCTGTTTTAAGAATTTGCTTATACAGTGATCAATTAGTCAGCTTATAATATTATTATTGGGTCTTGTCATCCATATCAACATTTGAAGAAAAATAAAATAAAGGTGTAGCCTAACGGTCTCCCCTAGAGAGAGACAGGCTATAGCCTAGAGAGATACAGTAAGTGGTTTCTCTCCTGTGTGTACCGTTTCATGTTCGTTCACAGCTATTCAGGCCTTTCATTAACCGTTACGATCACATGTTTTGTCTAGTTTAGCGTCTGTGTCAAATCATGTAGGCTAGTAGCATTATCCAATAATAATTTCCAATCTAATCTAATCCAGTCTAACCTATCCCAGCATTCATTCATTCACAATTATTTCTTGTATTTAAGTCTGTCATCATGTTGCGGTCTGTGAAGTTGTCTTTGTTAAATAATATAGCCAAATTTTTACCACACGTTTTTTTTACATTTTGTAAATGTTTATCTTTAATGAAACAACAGTTATTTTCGCCATTCCTTGCGCATTTGTCTCCATTCAAAATGTCGGGCTGTAAATCAATTCGGGCTTCAAAAAGCTATCAAGGTGCCGGTTTGGTCTCGGGTTCAGACAGTTCTGTGTCGGGTTCGGGTGGTGTGGGGTTAACATATTCAGGACCGATTAAAGCTCTAAATGGGACAGGGCTAAATTGTTGCTTTCAACCTTTTCCAGCACGACACAAGAAACACGCAAGAGTTGTTGAAGATGCACCCATAGAAAATGAAAAGAGAATGTAAATATATAATAGGCCTTTTTCACAGCAAATGTTCTAATGTTGAAACTAACAGTGTTGCCAACTTAGCGACTTTGATGCTAGATTTAGCGACTTTTCAGACCTCTTTAGCGACTTATATTTATTGTGTATTTATTTGGTAACATTTAAGTTATTTATATTGTTTACATTTGTAATTTTCTTTATTTGGTAACATTTAAGTTATTTATATGGTGACATTTTATGCTTTGGCCCTTCCAAAATGAAATGGATACAACGAAATAACAAACACTTGATTTTTTTAAATTAGTCGTTTAGATTATTCAACTAATTGAAAAATTAGTCGAAAGATTACTTGTTAGAAAATTAGTCATTAGTGGCAGCACTACATAATATTGCTCAGTCTATATGAATTGGAGCTAGGTAGGTGGTATAGCTGTCGATCGACTTCAGAGAACTCACTGACATATTGAATCGGTCAAGGTACAATAAATAGCTAATTAGCAAGATCAAGATGAATTCACTTGACCAGGGAGTAGCTCTCAAGTTAAGGTCACAAATATTGATGGGGCACTAACTAGCAAGCTGGCTAGCTAGCATGTATTTTCATATAGAAATTTATCTGAGACAGGTTTTTGTTCAATCTGTACCTATTGAAGCAAGCTAGGGCATATAACACCTGGACGATTTTGTGATGTTACTAGTTATGGTAAATATTTAAGTAGGCAGTGGGCTTACGCTACATTTGACATCACTAGAAGCGACTCGCTAGGGGGCGGGCACCAAGTTTGCTTTGAATTCCGCACCTTGTGGTATGTCAAGTGGAGACTGAAACAGAAGCGGTCAAAACCTACTCTTGGTTGTTCTCGGATGCATTGGCAGGCATAGCATTGTATGACATAAATAATCTATGGTTACGTTTTTTAAATACTATATTAAAGCTGCAGTGCAGAATTTATGTCTCCCCCTTCTGGCAGTATGAGTAATTAAGTAAGAGTTCCGCACTACAGCTTTAAGAAACTGATTTACAGTGGAAAATTCCTTTAAGACTATTTAAGACTTATTAAGGACCTGTGGACCCCCTGCTAGAGACACCATTGGCTCACTCTGAGTTAGGTAAAACTGTGTTAGTATACCATGCCTCACACTGTTGGAATGAATTACAGAGCAAACTTAAGCAAGAGGTTTTAGTGCTTGTACACAAATGTAAATGCGTACAAGCACCAAAACCTCTTGCGTACAAGCACTAAATGGTTTTGCTTGTATGCAAATGTAAATGTCGGGTTACATTACCTTTATACTGATAACTGTGAATGTTTCTTTTAAAGTCTGTTTTTAATTTTAATATCATTGTATTTGATACTTTTATTCGGTTTTAGTTCTTTGGTTGCTGTTTTTATATTGTTGTATCACAAGGCACAACTGTAAAAGAAACTCTGATCTCAGTTTTTCATCCCTGTATAAATAAAGGTTAAAAATAATAATAATAGCTCAATTTGCAAAATATTATTAAGTGTCACTGTTTGGTGGATATGAAGGAGGGAGACCGAACAGGAATGTAGATGGTTGTTGCTTGTTTGGTTTTTATTTTTAGATCCGGGACCATACAGATACATGTATTGCAGGTTGCAGGGTACCACCGGAGTAAGTGCACAATGAATATACTTATATAGCTTCATGTGCTGTCAACAGTGGCATGGACACTGAACAGCTTACGTACAAGTACAGAGGATACACATTAACTTCAATCACTTGTTGAAGCGAGTGCATAACGGGTATTCTTATCTAGCTTACTATGCTCTCAACAGTGGCATAGACACTGACAGCTAACATACAAGTACAGTGCAAACTCCAGCGACTCACTTTTCACAACTTACTTTACAATGTGTAGCTCCCCGACAGCCTTCTAAACACAGCGTAACAATAATACACATATCACATCAACATAAATCAATGACCGACACCTCTCCCTAGTTTGGCCAGCTTATATACAATGAACTACCTAGCTAATTGAACATGGCTGAATGTCATTACTTATCAGATCTCCAACTCCCAGCCTAACCTAAATCTATCCTAGAAACAGGCCAAACCAGAAAGAGGTGTCACATTCCTTAAATGGACAGTACAAGTAAATAAATAAGGAAACTGGAAACACAAAATTAAAAGAAAACAGAAAATATATCTGTAAATATATTATTTCTATATAAATAGAAATAGAATATTTATAGAATAGAATATTTTCATTCAAATATATATCATTTCTATAGCCTAGACTTCTTTTGATTAACATTAATTTCACTTTGCTGCTGCCAATGGCTTCAAAAGAACCTTAAGCTTGACTATATCATCTGTTCTTATTACATAAACATTTTTTTTAAATTAACCCTTCCTAATAACTGCAGTTGCTGAATCCACTATTCCCACCAGTACAGTAAGTGTCCAACTTTATTTAGTGTACTTTAATGTTTCAATGACTATTTGTATTTAAATACAGTAAATATACACACATTTATTATTGCAGTTACTGTGTGTACTGTAAATGTTGTTTCTTAAGTGAGAACCCCAACTTGGCTAACTGTCTATGCCCTTCCTCTCTGTATCCCCTGAGATGGCCTCTGCCTCCTGCTATCTTCTCATTCAAAATAATTTACTGTAAATACCAGTAGAAATAAAAATAAATAAAAACTCCACGAAAAATAGTAACCACATCTCATTCTAAAGTAATAAAAAATCTGCTCTACAGTTTAGCAGTTGTGAATCTAAAGATAATTTATTTTTAGCTAAAAGCCAATTTGTAGTAACAACTACAGTAATATACGGTACATTACGATTAATGTTGGGCCCTGACTCTTTGTGCTGTTAAGTTTGTCTTTGTGCTTCTGTGGTAACATGATTTAGCATGTGCGTTAGCTTGTGTAGCAAGAGTCTTTCCATAGTTTCCAAGCCGTGTCTACATTTATGTAGAGGTGACATTGTGGGCATTGTTGCCATGACAGCAGAGGCATGCGTGTATTGATGAGGTGTGAGAACAACAATGCATATCCAACTCATTAAGTGTGGATTTGTGTGTGACAGATGAGACAGTAAGTTTGTACGTTTGTGTGTGTTTGCAAGCAAGTAACGTGGACAAAATTCCAATCTGGCCCTCATACCATCATGGCAACCTAATCATTCCCAGCTTTCAATTGGCTCATTCATTCCCCACTCCCTCCCTTCTCCCCAGGTCTTTGCTGCAAATGAAAAAAAATTCTCAGTCAACCTGCCTGGTAAAATAAAGATAAAATTAAAAAATAACAAATTATCAATCCATGAATATAAAAATATGTATGTTTTTATGACTTGTATACTCTCGATGGATGAGCATATTTCAGCTTGTTGTTACAACTTGCTTCTCTATGTTGTCCCAGTATAAACGTGAGTGCGCCCTAGGTATCAAAACTTGTCATATCCTGGTTCCAGAATTCCTATTGAAAACGGAATTTCCTCCGAATAGGATGCTTGTTTCAGCTACAAAATTGTTTGTCTTTATATAAGCCTGCAGCCTCTGCCATCTCTCTCCCATATGTTGTCTCCCTTGGTAACCCAGCTACCAATCTGCCTGGACTCCTGGGACTTCCAGATCATACCTTCCTGTTTCCCTGAGGTGTGGTGTCACGCTGGTACAACATACAACCTCAGTCTTGACCACTCCACGTGTTGTAATGAACATTTGTTGTAGTTAATAAAACATTACTGTGTGAGGGTGCATGCTTGTGCTCATTCCTGGGTAGTTGAGTTTATGGATGTGTGTGTGGGACTGTGGTCAATCAAAAGAGCCGGTCTGTCTCAGTCAGACCAGCGCCATACTCCATCCCCCATCCATCTGAGCCCACTCAGTGGTCCTGCTGATAGGGAACAGAGTGTCTGTTGTGCTCCTAGCTGACCATGGTTTTATGAACCCCATAAGAAAATGAACCGGCTGCAGCCTACCAACTCTGCCACATTATAATTTTATTTACCCCAAAAGATCCTGCCATCTTTAAATTCAAAACCTCAAACACAAATGACCAATTTCAAAGAAATACACATGTTATTTTTTTCATCCTTTAGCTAATTTGTTTAGGTTGTGGTACTTTTTTTACAACAAAACCACACACACAAGCAGTTCATCATTTGTCTGCACGTCTGTGAATGAGTCTGTTGCTTTGTGTGCATGTTTTATGTGATTGTTCATGTGCTTCACAGTGTCTCTCTGACTGCCTGCAGACACAAAAGTGCTATGTAGGATAAGTACACCACACAGAAGCACACAGGGACTGATCTGTGCAAAAAATGCTAGGAGATGATGTCAGCATGCACTGAGTGCACCTCACGTTTCCTTATGTCATAGGCTAAATAAAGATCTACTGTAGTCACGTAGCTATAGATCTTAATTATAAGATTGCAATGCTCCTAACAGAATATTTACAAAGTAAATGTACATAGTCTATACATGGTATGCCATTTAGAATCAAGATAATAGACACAATACTATTGTGCTATAACAGTAAAAGGATGACTGCCAAAAACAAAAGGCAAACATGCCCTCCAAATTCTGCATTTTACTTGAGGAAAAATTTGGACAAACTTGGTATGGTTAACATAAAAAGAAAACAGATCTTGACATTGACAATCCCATTTTATTTCACAGAGTTGGGCAAGATGATAATATCACTCAATTAAAACAAAAGCAGGAATTGTGTTTCATTTCAGTATGTGCTTTCCTATAATCAGAATAAAACTCTAACATTTACGTTGTCATTGGCCAATCGTTTGCCCTCATTCATGAAATGAACATGTATGATCAAATTTCAACTTAAAATGATTGTATGATAGTTTTTGGTATGATGGTATTCATCAATATTATCTTTGTCTTTGTTTCTGTACCTCTGCCTGTGTCTACCAGTGTATGAACCCAGCCTTGAAGACCATTGTATAGGATCCTGTCTCTGTGCCTCTGCTCTGTGGATTTGGGTGCGGAAGCTTGCCTGACCTCTATTAGTGATTGTTGCATATAAATTTAGTCTCATCTTCTGTCAATACCCATTGCGCTTCATTAAACTCCATTATCTACAGTCCTGGTTTAGAGTCGTTACATTGAGAACTACTAGTAATAACCAATTACTAACTATTAACAAAATAACGTCTAAAAAGTGAACAAGTGTCTTTTTTTACTCTTAACATGGTCATAACATTTCAGAAGTGTGTGCCTCAAATGGGTTCTTTGTGGGAACCAGTTTATGAATATTATATCTCCCTAAATATGTTAGCTACAAGTTGACATTGTCACACATGGACTGAGCATGGACTCTTACATATATTTATTTGATTATCGTTTATAGTTGTGTATTTTTGTTCTTTCTATATATATTCAATGCATTGCATGTAGTTTTCCTTTAGACGTAACCTAAGTGCAACTTCTATAATGTCCCTTTAATGTATGTGACAACCTCTCTCTGATTTGGGCATCGCTACGATAGGGGTTAGGTTAGGGTAGGCTAGTATCTTGTAGATCTGTCTGATTAGTGATTACATACAGCCATGTTCTGTTAGTTAGGTTAGCCTTCGGTATATAAGCAGCCCAGACCAGAGAGCGGTTGTCAGGCTGCTGTGTGCAGGGGACAGGGTAGGTGTGGGGGTCCACATGAGTATGGCAAGTGTAGGGTAGGGGACAAGGTGAGGTGTTGTAGTTGTGGTGAGGAGCACAGTGCTGCGTTTGGGGGATGTTTGGTTCAGAAGAAGGCAGCAGAGGCTCAGCGGGTTAAGGTGGTGGATAAGGTCACTTATGCTGAAGCAGTGCGGAGAGTGGGGGGCCTTGGGTTGGGTGTGCAGCAATGTTGGTCACGTTACTTTAAAAAGTAATCAGTTATAGTTACTAGTTACTTCTCACAAAGAGTAACTGAGTTAGTAACTGAGTTACATCATCATAAAAGTAACTAATTGCCAGGGAAAGTAACTATGTCAAATAACTTGGAAGCCCCCAATATAAAATATGCTAAATAATTGAAATGGACAATAAATAGAATCAATTAGTAGTCTGAGTCTGAGTTATAAGAGTTTGCGGTGGTGGAGAAATATCTAGTTTAAGTTGCTTTAATGTCGTGGCTCCATCTCCTTTGGTTGCGGAGCTCACGTTATCAGCTGTCTGTATGTGCGTGTGTGTGAACTGAGCAGTAAACACCTGCCCTACTCTGCCTCTGGTTGGTTGGCAAACGATGGAAATGTACTCTAAGCCAATCATCATCAGTTGTGGTTGTCTACCACCCCCCTGACACACACACACCAGAGAAAAAAACTTTGCAGGTTCTGCAGAGAGAAAGCAAAAGATGAAACCCGCTTCATTAAGCTCAATTAAAGTAACGCCGCATTTTATTGTAACGGTAACAGTGTTGTAACGGGGAAAAAGTAATTTGTTTGATTACTTGTTACTGAAAAGAGTAACGCCATTATACCGCTGTTTATTTATAACGCCATTATTCCCATCACTGGTGTGCAGGTGGAGAGAGAGGGGTGCAGGGCCGGTGTCGGAGGAAGGTATGGGTGTTCACAAGGTGATGCTGTCTGAGACGTGTAAACATCAGTGTGTGGTAGGTAAGGATTCATTGGTGGAGGGCAAGGTTGAGTTTCTGGCAATTCTGTGTAGTGTGGTGAATATATGTAGTCAGGTTAAGGGAAGGAACACTAGGATAGATGTTGTGGTGGGTGCTGCTAGGAAGTTTATGGGTGTTACTGACGTCACGGGGGAGATGATTCATGAGTTTATGAAGGTGAGGGGGGAGTGTAGGTAGTGGGATGTGGGGGGGGGGTAGGGGTGGGTAGTGAGCTGTATTTCAATTTCTTTGGGTGGTGGGTTGAGTTGGGTGGCCTTGAATTGGGTTGGTCGTGACCGGCCTCGCCCTCCGGTACAGTTGGTGGCTGTATATGCACCGTGAGTGAGTTGCGATCCACCATAGGTATGTCGGTCATTGAGGTTGTCGGTCATTGATTATCGCTTGCCTGGTGAACATCACTTTATTCTTCCTTTGAAACCTGTCCAGGAGCCACGTATGTAGTTGTGAGAAGTGAGTCCAGTTAGTTCTTAGTAAATGTAGGTGATTTGTTTTATGTTTAGCTTTCAGCGTTCTGTGCCGCTGTAAAGAGCACGTAGGTTTTACATAAGTATCTGTTTGTGCATGTCGCTAGCTGCGTACCCTGCAACTCTGTGTGCCCTAATTATTAAAAAGACGATCAACAACAACCACCATTTCTGCCATGGTCTCCCTTTCTCTACACCACCACCTAACTTGTGACAGACAATGGCCCTCATTCATCAAACGTGCGTAGAAACCAGTGTAGATCTGAGCGCAGAAATCATCTTACGACGAGACTCACGTGTGATTCCAAAACATTCGTATCACTCCAATTCCAGCGTACCAATGGACGGGTGTTGATAAATCAGACGGAAATGTTGAAAAAACGTTGAAATCCATCGTAATTTAAATATCACGCCCACATTTATGCATGGATTAGAGGCCTCGCCCTTAGAATTTACGACATGGATAAGCGAAATCTGGCAAAGAAAAGGAATTTCTCTGAGATAAAAAGAGACGCTCAGGTCTCAGGTGCAGGCCAACCGCTTGGTATTAATTGGAAAGGAAAAAGGAAAATGTGGTGTTGACTGAGGTTACTGCTACAGTCATTGAAAACTATTAACGAGAACCTGAAGTGCATTTCAAATGAATTAATTAGTTTCACTAAACCTTCCACGTTGTATTTTTTAAGTAGGGTGAAGTCAGCTAAATTGGGCCATCAGATAAAATGGGCCAATTAATGTTGTAGCATCCTATATTTTAATATCTTTACAGCAAATCACTGATCTTGCATTGTTGATTCAACACTTGTGGACTTGTAACAAGAGTTTTGATTGGTCTGAGTTTTCTTGGCAGGCAGAGCAGAAAAATTACATTAGATCTCACGCAAAGCTTATTTGATGGTATTTTAAGCCCTTTACCAAAAAGTGGCCCATTTTAGCTGACTTCACCCTAGCTTTCTTACACAAGATAGCGCTTACTATATTACAAGCTCAGAATAAGTTCCTTTCTCCTTCGTAGAGCCCAATGGTGGCTGTTGTGGCCACTGATCTCCATTGAATGGCACCATTCTCCAGCGCAATATCGTGGAGAACCCCGCATGCCATAATTATTTTGCAGGCCTGCTCTGGTGTGTATAGCAATCCCCCCACCCCATCCCGCTTACCCAAGACAGAGCCACCTGCCCTTGAGCAAACGGATCACTCCACTGTGGTTCGTGTGCGTGTGTGTGCACTGTTGAACCTGTGCTCCTGTTTGTTTGGGGATTTGCAGTGCGCCTGTAGCCTAGTTCCAACGCTGCAGTTTAAAGAATAGAGTCGCGTGTCGCACCCGGCCACCGGCTACCATATTCAGAACAAACATGATCTGAACGTTGATTGAATTACAGTTTTTGTGATTG
>JACXGM010003473.1:17404-41780 GCA_016801145.1 Umbra pygmaea
ACAGACGCAGTACAATCAATTGCCCGATTCGCCTCAATTGGAAACCCAGCAATCTCATAAAATTGTCTTTTAATCATAGTTTGAATATACCAGAAAGGGACTTCATAGCCGCCAAAACTGCTGGCATACTTCGACTATTGTTGGCTGCGATACCAGACCTGTCCCTGATCTCCCGCTGAAAGATCCCAATGTAGAGAGCACGCATTGAGGTCCTCCAGATCTGCCATCGCTTCGACTACAGGATTGCCAAAGCACTTGTTTAAATTGTATGTATATATATATAAATTATTTTATTGAAATTGTTGTTTGCCTAATTTCTGCCCTCATGTTCTAGGCCACCCTGAAGTGAAAGGGAAAAAATAAACCACTTAATAGCAATGTGCTGTATATAATTAATTCGTAATTCTGAAATGTAATTTGCAATATGGGGTAGTTGCGATGCAGACACATTCATCAATGATCGCTGGTTCAACAATTCACTGAACCGGTTGGTTATACCATGAACAGCGCTAGTCAAACTATAGAATTTGCGTACACAGAGTCAGACCAGACGTGAGATTTTATCGCAGCCTACAATCACGTTCAAATTGATAAATCCCTTGCTTTGCGTAGGAATAGCCGTACGCCCGTCCTACGCCTGTTTTAGGTTGTACGCACGTTTCATAAATGAGGGCCATTGTGACTACTACTCTTACCAAAGGATGGACGTATGTTCTCTTTTTATTTTAAAGTTAAACATGGAATAATACTAATAATGATAATTTGTTTAAACATTTTTATATAGGAAGTGATGCTGACACGCTCATGGTTGGATTAGTTCACTATTGAGCTCTGTTGAGTGTCAGTTCAATGTCTCCAAAGACCTACATTACCTTTAAGTTACAGTAGCCTGAGGAGGACTTCGCTTTAAAATATGAATATAAACATTAAAGTTCTCATGTCAAAAACAATTTGCATCATTAATGAAGACATTGGCTGCATTTATGTTGCGTTAAGCACAAATCCACACCTTCCAGATTACAATGTTTGTTAGAATATCACTAGTGCCTCACATAAATGTATGCCTGTATTATGTGTCAAATATTTAATTAAATAACTTTACCGTTACCTTGTCATCCCGCAGGAGCTACTAGTGATGTGGACCATTATGGAAATAATACATAATAACACCTCACTAACATGTCACCCAGCAAGATAAATATACTGTACAACATTAACCAACTGCAGTGATTGGGTCTAACATTTTTTTATTATATGCACTGGGATCATAAAAGAAAATAGTGCATTATGCAAAAAAATGCTCAACCGGGCGTGCAAGAAAAAAGCACTGTACAAAATATACATACAAAATATATAACATATAGTCGAAAATAAACATTCTAAATGAAAAACAATTTGTCACAATGATGAAACCTAGCCATAAACTAAACAAAAATTCAGTATGTTGGAATGCAACATTCAAAACATTCAACAAACTGTGATGAGAAACTGAGTCATACATAATGGTTAAATGAAAAAATAAAAACATTCAACACAATTAGATTGTGAGGATAAACAGAATGTACATAAGAATGTACGTACAGCCACTGGCAACATGTTACTTATTCTTTTGTGGAATGTCTATTAGCTCTCCATTTGTCTTTTTTCCTCTATGGCATTGCACACTGGTTCCTGTGTGCACAACTGTCGGCAAAGGTCTGCAAAGTCGGACAGCTTCTGCCCTTCTCTTTTTGAAACGCAGCACATAATAAAACGCTGTGATGCCACAGGCTTCCAAATCAAGCAATGGCAGATGTATCGACAATCGTTTTCCTATCTACACCACACTTTTAGTATAGCCTCCATTTTGGTTGCGCCTATTGACAGGTACTTCAGGACCTTTTTGTATCTTCCTATGACCTGCTCTGGTAAAAATACTGACAGAGAACAAAATTGCTAGATTATAGTGCATCCTAAATAAAAACAATGTCACTCAATGCCTTCTTATAACAATAAAATCCATTAATCGTAATAATTTCCACCATATCATAATTTTGTAGTTATTCTCAAAGCATATAGGCAGAATCTACATGGGAGTAGGACTTCATACATTACAGAAGGCACTGTATTAATAAATACATTTATAAATATAGGAATCTGTTTGCCAGTAAAGGCAGACCTCCTGAATCCTGAAGTGACTGAGTATAGAGCCACAGTCACCCATACATATTTGAGGGCTTCTGAATATAATAAATAATACATAACTGTATAATATAATACTGTACAAAATACAAAAAGTGAATTTACTTTTGCGCTACACTATAAAATGTTTTGTATTGAGCCAATTTCCTATTGGTCACATATCTTCATGTTATCAACGTTTACAGTACAATAAATAACTAAACTTGAACTTTTGGAATGAAAGTGAAGCAAGCACAAAGAGCACATTCATAAAAATTATGTTGAAAGGCCATTGAACATACAAGAACCTCTCTGCTTTTTGCACTTTTCTCTGTTTTCTTTCCATTCATTTTCTTCTTAGTCTTAGGAGATGTGGAAGAAGAGTCGGAGGAAGATGAGGACCGGAAGGAACTTGAAGGAGAGTCTTATCTTTTGGTCTTCTTGTTTCCCTTTCTGTACTTTTTCTTTTCTGCTCACACATGGTCCTCATCAGAAGAGTCTGTGATCACAATATACCTCTTTGACTCTTGTTTCTTTAGTTGACAGGGCTGTAAAAAAAGAAGAAGAATCATTTAGAGTAATTTTTACGCAAACCATTCCTGGAACCTCCTAAACATTTTGAATGTCAGTAAATGAGGGAGACCTACAAAATGTGCATTGCTGGGGAGGCTTTCAGGAACAGTGTAAAAACCCACGGTGTAGTGCTTTTCACGATAGGCATTGTTTCAAACCAGCTTTCCACAAATAGAAATCACAAAAGTTTTGAACAAAATGGAAATAAGAAAATGATAAAATAAGTACAGGTTACACTAACACATTGGGCCCTATTTTAATGATCCAAATCCACTTTTGCTAGTTTAATGATGGAAAAAAGGGTCAGTGTGCCGGGCACGTGGTCTAAAAGGGTTGTACTCCATGGCATAATTAATCATAGGTGTGGTTTGGGCGTAGCATTCAATAAATCAATCAGTGTCATCACCCATTCACTTTAAAAGCCAAGCGTGTTTTTACCTTGGCACAATGCTTGGTCATGAAGTGAAAGCGTGTGAGCAGATCATATGTAGCACGAGCCAGGCACACAGGAACTCATTTTTTAGTTTAGGCTATATTCGAACCTATCCATAACCATTTTCTGCTATTTGCCTCATTATTTGATATACAGAAATATAAATAATGTCAGACAGCAAAGTAGCAATTATGATAAATAATAATAATAAAGGTGGTGCTGCAGCACCCTAAGCACTACAGCTGGGCGATATGGAAAAAAATATAATATCAAGATATTGTTGACAAAATACCTCAATATTGATATTGCGGCGATATTGTAGGGTTGACAATTGGTGCTTACAAAGAGATATGTACACAATGAGATTTTTGATAAATAATTATGATTGATGTGTATATAATAACTAAGTGGGGTAAAGGCAAATAATAGAAAAGCTAGAACAGTCTGGTAAGTTCAGAAAATTACATCACTTTACTGTAATCCAGCTATAAAAACCAGGAAAATATAACACTTTTGTCATATCACGATATTAGGATATCCAAAATCGAATACGATAATCAGTCTAATATCACAATATTGATATAATATCGATATATTGCCCAGCCCTACTCAGCACCCTACTTTCCGCGCACATGGCATGAGCACTATGCCACCAAATGTCCATTCCGCGTGCTGTGCACGAGCCTAGACGCCCGTTTCAATGATGCGCTGTTAAATAAACACTAGAAGGCTGTGCTATTGACATAAACAAAAATTGTTGGTCAATGGCCCGATCACTTTCTAATGCATCGAGATACCACTACACCGAGAATTATCCTGAACACACCTCCCTCTAAGACCAACACGCCCATGGGTGCAAAGATTTGTCTCCAAGTTAACAGCAACTCACTTTCATGTCATTAGGAATGATTTATTTTTAATCGGACAGCCTGTTATTACTATCATTACTATCATTAGGCTATAAATGTATATGTGTATATATATATATATGTATATACATGTATACGTACATATGTACATATGTATATATACACGTATATACATATATACATATATACATTTATACATATATACAGATATTTACTTACAAATGTGTGAAAGTCACAAAATGTATATCTAATTAAATAGATTAAGCATTTTTTTATGAAAAGGGGGAAAAACAATTAGTCATTAACATTAGTCCTTAATGCATTGCCATGCAAAGTGTCAACTGATCTTTCGCTATGGAAATACGTTTTTTTATCCCACCGATATTCAGTTAGGACACCAGGCGAAAGCACCTTCATGTTTTTGTAATAAATATTTCTGACAAATTTGTTTTTGGGAAACTGAATATGCAATTATGCTTGTATTATTATTAATGATAACAATCATTTTTGGTCTTGAACTTACATTACACATATACCAAACAACATAGCTAGCTTGCTAGCAAAATATCAACTGTTGCTTAATTATAAGCAAGGATGTTAAGATTAGTTTAAGATTTGATTACAGCAGAGTTCTCAACTCTGACCCTCGAGATCCACGTTCAATCATAATCAGACACACCTGAACGAGCTAATCAAGATCCTCAGGAATACTAGAAAGATACAGGAAGATAAGACTGACCAGAGTTTGAGTTAAACTGCCTGAAAGTGGATCTCAGAGGGCCACAGTCGAGAACCCTGGATTACACAATACCAACATCAAAGAAACATACATGACACAACACATTACCGGTTTCTTCCTTGTCATCCTCAATTAGTCGATGAGGTGCAATTCTCTTGCGCACATTTTTGCGCTCTCACTCCATCACCATGCTGCTGTCTTCTGATTGTGAACTATTGGATTCGCTAACTCCAATATAGTGTTGTCACGATACCAGAATTTTTGTTTCGATACCGATACCAAGTAAAAAATTGCGATTTCGATACTTTTTCGATACTTTTCCTGAAAAGGGAGAAACACTCTGAAATATCATTGCTGTGCTTTATTTTTAAACCGGGACAACATTTTAATCATATAATAACCTAACATAAATAAGTCACTGACAAACATGCACATTCTCTTAGGGATGGGCCGATAGCGATACCAGTACTTGGTATCCACATTTTAAGAGCATTATGCTGCGCAACGCTTTACAGATTAGCTATAGATGGCCATAGTTGTAGGCTAAATCTGATTCACGTAAATGTTTCAATGAAAATGTAGAGCTATTCCAGCCCTATGCATATATTTCATATTGATGATAACAGTCTACTTCCTCATTCAGAGACCATGCTTATAAAGCTGTACACCTGTATATATTGCAATTTAAAAAAGAAAGAAAAGCCATTTAAATGCGCTAATGCTTCCCTGCAATATGAGGTTGCACACAATCACCACCTAAAATGCATAATCATTCCACAGACGGAGCCATGCATTAGCTATTGAAAAAAACTATTTTCCTCAGCATTTGAGTTCAAATGGTGAAATACAAAATAGTTTTTCTCATTGCTTTTTTCATGTAGCCTAATATTGGTAAAATTATAGGTAAGAAATATTAGAATCCTCAAGGAAATGCGCACATTTATGTACAGAAACGAACGAAGGACGCAAGTTATTAGGCTATTCGGTGCATACTGTAACTGTAGAAAGCGGCATGAGGAACACCCCAGACCTAGCCCATGAAAGCCACCTTCAGTAGGGAAAGACAAATATCGGTAGTTTGCAACACTTCTGGTTATATGATTAATATATATTATATATATATATATGATTAGGTCATTCCCTGTTTTGGAGAAAGTCACTTTGCCCATAGTTAGCCTACTATTTCTCTAGATAGCCTCGTCAAACTACGGTGGTGCAAAATAGTGACTTGTCACAAAATAAACCATAGCCTCCTCATTTGACTTAAGGGCATGAACGTGATCATGTTATCTTTCACATACTAACCTGTCGGTCTTTAAACTCCGTCCATGTACAATTCGGCGTGCTTGTCGGCCAAGTGTTTCGCCAGGTTTGAGGTGTTGGCTCACTTTGTTTGCATTTGTTTGTTGCACTGACGACAAACAGGTCTCAACTTATAGGTAGCTTTGCCCTCACTGTCAGCAAGAAAGGCAAAGTACTTCCATATTTCACTCATCTTTTTCTACTACTCGTGGACCGGGGGCCACAGTAGCACTTGTACACACATGCAGCCATCTCGCTGTAGTTGTTTTTTTTGTCACATGACAGCTGCAGCTTCTTTGCTGCATGTGTGAGGAGAAAAAACACAGACGTCCATAGGGAGGAACTGGAAGCGTGCGTTGCGCACACACCAACATGAAATACGTCTTACGAATCTGGAACTTGGTAATTCTTAAAAGTATCGATACTAATAAATTTAGGAATCGTGACGTTTTAAATCTCTGAGAATCGCGATACTTTTGAAGTATCGGTGCACCGTGCAACACTACTCCAATATGGCGACGCTTCAATGCAACATTGCACAAGCTACAGTCTCTGCACGTGAATTCTACCGATGGACACGTTTCTTCAGTATTGTCCATCGAAAAACTGTGTAGTTGACCATAGGCATCATTCCACTCAGGTTTGAGCCTTCCAAAACTTTAATTATATTTTTTATTTTAACATTTTCTCCTTTAAATTGAATCAGTGTCATCCTGTGACCTTTTGATCTGAGTAAGGTGATCATCCAATTGAACCAGGATAACAGTTAAACTACTTGATTTAAATAGTTACAAGAATGTAAAATTTTACAAGTAAACAACATTATTACTTAACTATGCTAGTATATTTACTTTATATAATTGCACCAAAACACTTTAATCAGTAAAACTGATGTTTTTTGCCTATGCAGAAAGTAATTCAGGCAGTATGTTACTTCCCTAGTCAAATGCGCTATCACTAATGCCACCATCACACCCTTTGGTTTGGAGTTGGTATTAGATGGTAACTGTTGCCTGCAGTTATGGGACTTTTGAAGAAAATCCTGTCTGTGTAATCGCAGGAAAATAAAATGGACTAAAACAATGATAATTTTTTAACAAAAATATAATTTAATAAAGTCAAGAATGACATGTAAAAAATAAACACAATTTAGTAAATTATTTAAAAAAACTTCTACACTGATTGATTGATTTAGTTTTATTTCGAACATGTAAAGGAAAACAGAACAAGCAGTTCATACAGAATATAATAACAAAAATACAATTTTAAACTTATTTAATCTCACCGCTTCCCCACTCCTTCCTTTTAATTATCTAGTGTCCCCATCTCTTTCGCTTTTTTATTTTTATTTTTTTCCATTTTCTTTCCCCTTTCTTAAAATCTTCCAAATATTCTCCAAGTGATTTACAACTGTATATGTATTTCTTACATATTATTTGTTTTAATCACAAATCAATACCCTTAAGAAAGTCCGAAAGTTTTAAACCAAAATAAATAAGGATTACACTTCATTTGGAGAGTCCGAAATTCCATCTGCAGGTGCTCGAAAGACAGTCCGCTTATGATATGACTATCAACAAACCATCTGCTGATAAGCAACTAACCGCACAGTTTAAGGGTAAGGGCAAGTTTAGGGTTAACTTAATTAGTCCCCTTAAAGGACAACTCCGGTGCAAAATGAACCTAGGGGTTAATAACACATTGGTACCGAGTCGACCGTTCTCTGGGATATGTTTTCATGCTATTCGAATGTGCCCAGTTTTAGTGCAAACTGATAATTACCTTATAACGCTAGTTGTGAGGGCACGGATGAAGTAAAAATAAATTGCTATTATAGACCACTAATAAAACTCAAAATAGCACCACACTTCCACGGTAGCATAATGAGGCTCCCTACATGCAAGCTGAAGCATTGAGAACTATGTGAGCTCAACTGTGACTTGGAACCTTCCATGGCAAGAGGTTTTGCGGTCATTCATGCAGATTATGCACAAGACTTTCAGCTGGCAATTGGATCTAAAATCAAACACAATTTGCTTACAGTTCAGCTCATGTAGCATAGCGTTTGTGGTTTAACTGGTCGAGTCTGTGTCCTCAAGATGGGACCTGGGTGTATACACGAAAGGTAATGTCTTTTTAGATTTATTTACACCTGGAACACCAGGGGCATCATGTATAAACATTGCGTACGCACAAAAAGCTTGCGTATGCTGGTTTCCACGCACATGGTGTGATGTATAAACATTTACTTGGTCAAAACATGTGCGAGCCATCACGGAAACTTTTAAGCAGACGTGATAATGTGCGGGCCGTACGCAAAGTCTTGTCTGGCTCTGTAATGTGACAAATTCTAACTGAAAAGTGTCATAACTCACCAAACATTACAAAATAAAGTGTCCACTACAGTTACTGTCATACGTCTATGACGTTGACTATTCTAAACACATCTGCTAATAATTACATCTGCTAATAAAAGTTTGATCATTGATGCGGATGACTCACATCAAAATGCCAAAACCCAAATGGGAAACACTATTACCTTAATCTGCCACCACTCAATAACTTCTGTTAAAATTGAGGGTGTCAAACGAATGACAAAATCAGGAAATGCATGTCACCCTCTGTATATGGTTAACATTGCACACAGAACAGATTATTTACCACAGACGAAATATATACTCACTGTGCAGCTACAAGATTGGCATAGGAAAATGCAATTGTCTCTGTGAGCCTGACTTTGGCACATCCATAACGCACAGGAGGCATGACGCCCAGATCCACCTCCAGTAACAGTTGTGCAAAATCACTCACTGTTGATGCCCAATTGATTCTGTGGATTATGTGTAAATAAGTGAACAAATATGTTTAATCGAAGCCATCGACTGCACTCAAATTGCTATAAGGGCACCATCTGATAATGAATTTGCTTATGTGAACAGAAAACACTTCCACTCTATTAATGTGCAAGTGATCTGTGATTGACAAATGTTGTCGCAAGCAGGGGCTGTGCAGGATGGCTGGCCTATTGGTAATAAATGTAATATATGATCATTAGGCAATACGGTAAAATAAGGCAATGATCTTGTATTGGCATCTGAGTATGTGGTTAATGTATACCCGTAGGTGACCGTGGTTACCCGTTGCAAACTTGGCTCCTCACCCCGCTCACAAATCCCCTAAATGAGCAAGAGCAGCGTTACAATGATGTACATATAGTGGGCTCGGTCAGTGGTGGAGCAGAACATACGGCAGCTGAAAGGCCGTTGGCGCTGCCCGATTATGATGCGTGACCATGGTCCGGTTCTCCAAACATTTACGGCCCTAGTGACAGTTTTCCACTCCGTCAACTTTTTTTTCTCCTAATACCTGATGACAGGCCAAGTTCTCACATTCACCTCTGTTGTTGGAACCTCGATCTCACAGTCTGTGAAAATGTTCTTTTTTTCGTGTTTAGCCATTGTAATTCAGGCAAAGAAATTACCTAAAGGGCGCATATATAGACTATCTGCATTTTAATTTATGGGAGGAGGCAAGGCGGGGTCAGTGGCTCGTTCACGTAGCTTCAATCTCACGTTGATTGTGATTTATAAAGGAAAGATGCGCAGGACCTGGCGTACGACCGGTTTTATACATGTTAATTTTTCTGTGCGTACGTACTTTTCCTGTTTTGGCCGTACGCCATCTTCTGGTATGTAAGCTCCGCAATCTTTTATACATGAGGCCCCTGGTGAATGCAATTAATGATGAGGTAGAAGAGAAAACCAGCAGGCTCCGGACCTCGTAATGTATGATTTGAATACCCCTGCACTAGATAGACCATTTAACTTGCTTTTCCTTGCATTTCCTAAGTCAGTCATGTCTATAATATATACATACTTGGAGAGCATAAATGGTCAATATAATTTTGATGGCAGAAATCATTGCACATTTTTTAGGTTAATACAAGGCCATAGTAGCCTGGAAAAATCCAGACCCAAATCCGGAGGATATAAGGGTCTGGGATCTAGTAATGAAAATGACCCAGCTCGAGGGGCGGCACCAAATATGCATTTGAAAATCTCACTGTACACAATTGGATATAACTACGACCTATCACCAGTGTTTTTTCGCTAAGCACCTATGGCGGAGCTAACTGGTAGATTAAACTCTTGCAAAAACAGCAAAAACGTCCTTCCTAAAAAGGAACAATTCGAGCACCGTCTTCTTTCCCTCTTTTAGACAAAAAGCCAAGTCTAACTCGTTCATTGTAGTGGCCGAAGCCGTTTTAAACAACTGGTGTTATTGCAATCTTACAATGTTTACTAATGACTTCGAGGTCGCAGCGCTGTCGTCATCTGTTTAACACGCTTCTGGCACGCCTATATCAGATACACCGATGTGATTGATTCGTGCAGCTCGGCTACAAGGGCATAGTTAATGAGCAGAATTACTCGGTGCCAGAGTAACTTGCTGAGCAAATTCAAATTGTGCTCTCGCGAGAACTCTGGATTTCTAGGGTAAGGCCATAGAGTAAATCAAACAGTTTGAGTAATTTTTTGTTTAATTTACTTATTTGTTGTTTCCTTCAAGGTTTGTTTTGTTTCATTCACAGTTTCATTTATTTTAATTCAAAGATGTGTTCATGTCAGTCGTGTGATGACACATCTGGTCTTGTTTTTTCAGGATTTTTTTGTCAGAACCGTGCCGGACCTCTGGGGATCAGGAGGTGGACAGGTGCGGTTGGACTGAGAGCGCTTTTGTCACTCCTCGTCAATGTGCATTCACTGCAAATTATTAAATGCTAGATAATAGTCTTGTTTTAAGAGTAAATTTCTTATTTTAAATGTTCAACTTTACACTATGATCTTATTTCTATACACTATAATCTTAGTTCAAGACATCTTGTCAAGTGAAATTATAGCAAAAATTATGGGTGTGTTATATGTAAATAATGACAGGTGGCATGCATTCTTGCTTTCTCAGATTCATCAAGCTGGGATGAAATTGACGCTCATTTTGACCAGGTGCAACAGTTTCATGAAACTTTCACGATAAATTGTCCCAGAAATTATTGCAATAAATGATAATATTGTCGTTCTAAGACCATTATCATTATATTAGATGAAAATGGTCTTAGAACGACAATATTATCATTTATTGCAATAATTTCTGGGACAATTTATCGTCCAGCAAAAAATGTGTTATCGTGACAGGCCTAATAATGAATATAAATACAGAGGGCAGAAACTATTGAACCTTTCAGCATTGGACCTCTCATTATGATGCCATAAAGGCATCGGTCATACAGAAGACGTACTTAAATCATTAATTCAGATTACAACTGTACATTTTCACAGAAAGGGTAGAAAGTTGGTTGCAATTTCAAATTAATCCACCAGAAAATACAGGTAAAAAATCAGAACAAATTTTGTGGTTTCACTTAAATATACAAATTGAAAAAAACTGTATTCTTTGATAAAATGTTTAAAAAAGGAATAATCTTTTGTAAACAATATGATAAATGAGACTGGGAAAGGGATGTCTTATAACCAATTAGTAAAGTTATATGGAAATGCTTGTCCTATCCAAATTTACAATCAAATAATTGCTGCATTACCATGTAAATGGAAGAGGAAAATGTAAGAGGGGAAAAGGAAATAACTTGTTTATTGAAAATGAAAAGTGGTTAAATAAAATTGTGATAAAGAAATATATAAATTTTCCTTAAGGACTAAGAAAGTAAACTCTGTACCATATAAAATACAAAATAATTGGGAAGAGATTTTCGACGTACCAATTCCTTGGCATATGTTTTTCAAATTAACATGCAAGACGACTCCAGACTCACAACTTAGGATGTTCCAATTCAAACTATTTTACAAAATTCTGGCAATGAATAGAAACGTATATATAGGGAATACAATCTTCTCAGCTCTGCAGATTTTGCTGCGAGGAGGTAGAGTCAATAGATCACTTGTTTTGGTATTGTCCGTACGAAGTAAGCTTCTGGTTACAGGTGCGAATGGCTGAAGAATTGCAATTGGCCTAGAATTTACTTTACAGAAAGTAAAACTCTGTAACTTTAAAAGTCATAGTCAATCGACCAATAATATAATATTTTTGGGGGGAAAATGTTCCATCCAACTGGTAGAATCAATGAGAATAGGAAGGTTCCGTACTTATGTGAAGCATCAAAGTATAGTTGAGAGATGTATGGTAAGAAGAAACCCGAGAAAGCTAGGATGAATAGACAGATAGGAGAGGTAAAAATATAGTTGAAGGGTGGGACAAAGGGCTACAGGAGTCATAGAAGGCATGTGGATCATTGCTGAGGTGAATTTGCATAGTTGAAGGTAGGTGGTACAGTAGATGGAAAGATAAGATGACATTGGAAGCTTCAATTGTGCGAATAATGGTTAGGGTGGGGGCAAACAAAGTAATAATACAACAGGATGTGTGGAAATGATGCATGTGTATTGGTGAACAATATCTTATTCTTAACTTTAAAGCTGATCCCACCCCCCAAAAAGAGAAAAATATATTTTCTTCCATAGAAAGATCCTGGCGTGACAATTCCGTCCATGTCGGCTGCAAATCTCATTGTAAAATCTTCTCATGTAAACAAAACATTTATCAATGAAAACTGTGTGGGTGGAGCTTTAAGGTGAAGGGGCGGGGTAGGGTCGAAAGGTGAAATAATGCAATATATACAGCAGACCCCCCTCCCCACACTACTGACCCCTGCTACTCATAACTTTGATTACACTTGTACACAGAGCAGGACTACATTAGTTTGCGAAATGACTTTGATACCATTCTAAAATAAGTGAACAGATTAAGAGTTGGAGGTAGAATGGAAGAACCACTAAAGACATTTCAGCAATACTTTTAGACCTGGGAATTGTCGTCAGCAATAATAGTATTCAATGTCTTTGCCATCACATAGCAGTGAAACAACGGATGCGAAAGCCCAGTAGTAAGTAAGAAGAGTACAGTTTTTTCATGATTGGGTGTGCTTGCCTGTAAGGCAAGAATAGGTTTTGTCCATAGTGTAATTTTAAATGTATTTGTTTTCTAATAAATAGTGTCTCAGGAAATGCGTTCCTCATGTTCTATTCTTTGCAGCAAACAGCACCCCTAGACATTGTTATGAATAACATGTGTCTGAAGCATCATTTCCATTTCAATTGTACTGTTTTAGGTTGAGCATGGTGTTCCAAAACTTTCAGGTAATCCATGACTTCCTGTTTCACTAGGGTACAAACAGGTGACACAGAGGCCATATGACTTTATTCATACATCAACATGAGATAAATCAGAATACACATAATAGTAAGGGAAATGTGTGTTGAGTTTCATAAGTCAAGGAACGGCTATGAAAAAATGACTGCTCACCTGAAAATGCCCATATCTATTGTTAGGGCTATTCTAAAATAGATCAAAGAAACTGGAACTGTTACAAAGTTGCCTGGCAGAGGACCCAAGTTTATTTTGCCACCATGCACAGTGAGGATGGTAAGAGAGGCAAAAATATTACCTGCGTTCTAAGTAAATAACCAAACCTGTGTAAAATCCGTGGTACACAAACTAATTCTGATGTTTTTTGCAGCTCTGTCTAGAGGTCGCATGGCCTAATGGAGAAGTCACTGAGCTTAAAACAAGAAGTTCCTTGTTCAAATCTTGGCAAAGCCTATATTTTGTTGATATTAACAAATAAACAAAGTTCACCTATATAATGCCAGACATGAAAAATGCATTGAAAAATTTGATAACTTAATAGATCAATATAGTCAATTACAGTATGTTTTTCTAACAGAAATCAATGAAACTCAGAAAAATGTAGAGATTGTACCCGCAAATATACAAACGAATTTCAGATATTTTAATGTTTCAGTAAGTTATAGTATTTTCTTTACAGCTTTTACACTCTACCATTAGTTTACTAAAAGCTGAAGATAGCTGCACAAAAGCTGCTGTTGCTAAACTCTCTGCATTACAACATTAACTTTAGTTACTGCAGCCAGCTACCTTTGTCGTTGAGATGTGTCAGCAGAAAAGCAAGCTAACTATGTATGTCAATGTTGGTTAGCTATGCATAGCATGGATGAAATGGATGAACTACTTTCTATAAAACAGTGATATCATGCAAACCGTTAGAGTGCAAGATGACTTTAAAAGAAACATTCTTTGTGAAATTCAGATGGACAGTTTTGTTACAGTGCATGATGACTTTAAAAGATACACTGTGAAACTGGTGTAAGACAGGTAGATTTGTACCCAAAACACAAGTGATAAGATCAATGTTGTAAATTTGATGATACCAATGCCTATTACTGTTTTGACAAGAATGAGGGCAAACCTATCCAGTTTTTTATCACCCTGTAAACTCTTCAAACCTGATAAACAACCCCAAACACAAAAGAGATTTGGAGCAAGTTCCAACAAAATCAGATCACTAATTAGATCACTAACAAACAAATCTTTCTTAATAAATGATGTCATGTCAACCATAAACTTGAATTCATGTTTTTTAATAGAATCTGGCTAGGTGACAATAGCAATCCAAAACTTCTCGAGGCAAGTCTGAAAAACTATACATTTTGATATACTATGCGGTGTTGCACAAGGAAGCTGACTTGCTCCACTACTTTTTTCACTATACATGTTTCCACTAGGTGATGTCATCAGAGAACACAATGTACATTTCCACAGCTATGCTGATGACACATAGCTATACATTTCTGTAGAGCCAGATGACATAGATGCAATAAACTCACTCTCTAGGTGCCGAATTGCCATAAATAATTGAATGAGTGCTACTTTCCTAAAATTAAACAAGGATAAAACAGAAATCCTCATAGTTAGCCCCAAAGTCAAAAGGAAGAAAATCTGCACAAGCCTTTGTAACTAAGGATGGGCCAATACCGATACCAGTACTTGGTATCGGGCCGATACTGGGCATAAGTACTCGTACTTGTACTTCTGAAAAAGGCCCGATACTCCAAGCCGATACTTCCTCCACATTTAAGAGTGTAATGCTGCGCAACGCTTTACAGATTAGCTATAGATGTCCATAGTTGTAAATCTGATTCACGTAAATGTTTCAATGGAAATTTAGAGCTATTCCAGCCCTATGTATATTTCATATTGATGATAATGACAGTCTACTTCTTCATTCAGAGACCATGCTTATAAAGCTGTACAACTGTATTTACTGCTATTTAAAAAAGAAAGAAAAGCGATTTAAATGCAAAAAATGCTTCGCTGCAATATGAGGTTGCACACAAAATCACCACCTAAAACGCATAATCATTCCAAAGACGGAGCCACGCGTTAGCTATTAAAAAAACTATTTTCCTCAGCAGTTGTCCAGTAGAATTCAAATGGCGAAATATGAAATCGTTTTTCTCATTGCTATTTTCATGAAGCCTAATATTTTTAAAATTATAGGTAAAAAATATTATAATCCTCAAGGAGGAAATGCGCAAATTTAAGTAGGCTACAGGAACAAACGAAGGACGCAAGGTATTAGCCAATTTGGTGCATACTGTAACTGTACAAAACGACATGAGGAACGCCCCAGACTTAAGCCTCTGAAAGCCACCTTCAGGAAGGAAAGACCAATGTCGGTAGTTTGCAACACTTCTAGGTGAACAAAATAGTGGTATTTCTGAGTTCTGACATACTAACGTTATAATAGTTATAAGAAATATAACTTAAAGGAAATACGATGTAGCCTAGCTATTTATATTTTGTTCAATAGATTACAGTGATAGTACAGCTATAATTGTGTACCGATTTATAATTTATAATTAAACAATCAAATACCTTAACAGAATAATATATTAATAGGTCATTATTCCTGTTTTGGAGAAAGTAACTTCAAACAGACTTTCTCATCTTACACAAAACCTCTCCAATGCTTAGGGCAAATTCGAACACAAACGGCTATTGCGTTCGCGTTTAAAAACGTGTTTCTCTCACTTTAGCTAATTAGGGAAGGAGACGTAAACCATTGAAATCTGTAAAAAATATTACACATTCTTTACCTGCAATGTAAATTATGTTCTTCTGCATGTGTAGGAATATTTACTTTTCTATATTTGAATTGGCTGATCAACATCTAAGAAATAGCAGATTTTAGCTTGATAAATGTGACATTTGGCATAGTTCTTAAAAGTACTCGTATCGGCAAGTACCCAAAATGAAACACTCTATACTTGTACTCGTTCCACAAAAAGTGGTATTCGGCCCATCCCTATTTGTAACCTGACTTCCCTGATCAAACCTATGTCAGAAGCCTAGGTGTTTTCATAGACTCTGACCTAAGTTTTACCTCCCACCTTAACAAGGTGAATAAAACCTCTTACATTCACTTAGTTAGACCATTCATAACCCAGAAAGATGCAGAAAAACAAATTCATGCATTTGTTACAACTACATTACAATTAGACTACTGCAACGCCCTCCTTACAGGTCTCCCAAAAACTACTTTAGAGAAGATTCAACTCATCCAGAAATCAGTAGCTAACTAGACTCTTAACATGAACAAAGAGGCGAGAACACATTACTCCAGTTCTGAAGTCATTACACTGGCTCCCAGTTCCCAGCAGGATTGATTTTAAGGTTGTTTATAAAATCCTAAATTGCCCAGGACTAGCCTATTTTACAGATTCTCTAAAATTCTATGTTCCCCAAAGGGCCCTCAGCTCTTCAACAGCTAACCTGCTAATGGTAGAAAACCCCACTCACAGAAAAATTGGAGATGTTACCTTTTTTAAGTATGCTCCAAAACTGTGGAACACAATAGCAAAAAAATATCAATGAAGCATCATCTATTTATATATTCAAAAAAACTGTTAAACACATATTTTCACTTTAGCCTTTCACTAAGCCAGCTTTTTATGTTTTTCTTCTTTTAATATGTTCCTTTACATTTCATATTTTTATTTCATTGCCTGCATCCGTGCTCTATGCTTTCTATGTTTTAAAATATTTTTACATTTCTTTTATTGATGTAAATGTTTTTATTGATGCAAATTTCATTCATTATATTTTGACCTTTGTTGATGTAAAGCACTTTGAGCTTCATTTCCTGTATGAAAGGTGCTACATAAATAAAGGTTTAATATTATGATTATTATAGCAAATTGTCTAGGGTTGATTTTCCAGTGTTAACCATACAGTGTAAACTGAGGTGATAAATCAACACAATAGCACCGCAAAGTTGGAGTTAAAAAACATGTTAGTTCTCACAGTGTTACTTTAACACCGTGCAGTGTTAGGCAAAAACCATCACAAGGTTCCAGAATGCTTTGCATAATAATAATAATAATAATAATAATAATATTTCTTACTTTTCATATCTAATTCAAACTGTAAGTGGTATTATTGATTGAAACCATTACTGACATTAGTGTTCCCGTCAATGTAGTTTCGATAGTCTTGTTAAGTTTGTAAATACTTCACCATTGCAGTTCTATTGAATGCAGGTTGTGGGTGATAAAATATTACAACTGTTGGATATCCTTTCAGTTGTATTTTAATTTGTATAAAAAATCTAAATCTTACAGTGATTGTTTTTATAGCTCTTTTACTACAATGACAATCTTGTCACATTTACTTAAGATGACATGCTGAGAAATATGCAAATGAAAAGTTAACACTCCTAGTGTAAGGGAATAATAAAAGTCAGTATAAAAAATACACTCATGTGTAAATAAACAACACTGTGAGTTTCAAATTGAACATGTTAAAATGTTAACAATAAATAGCTTGAGACCAGCGGGAGAAGCAGGTGCATGACATTTTATTCCCTCTCCCAAATCCTGTGATTGGCTCAGCACTAACATTAGTGTAAACACTGAATAAAAAATAAATAAATAAAAATGTATTTGTATTTAAGAATAGTTTTGAGTAGCAGCGCAATTTGGCTTGATATTCCGTATTTGCTACGCAGAGTGCAAACAGGTTGGCAGGTATGCAATGATGTCAAACACACAGCTAAGGTAATAAAGGACTATCTTCAGTTAAAAAAGCACCAAGAGGTTCTGCAACAGATGGTCTTGTCTTCACAGAGCCCTGATCTCAACACCATTGAATCTGTAGAACAACTGTGGCCAGTTCTTCAAGATGCTTGGAAAAACATACCAGACAATTTTACACCTCACAATATTGTGCCTAAGAGAATTGATGCAGTTTTAAAGGCAAAGTGCAGTCACACCAAATATTGATTTGTCTTTGTTTTTTGTTCATAGTTGGGGTCAAAATCAGTTTTCAGGTCCTCACAAACATAGAAAGACAAACGTGTGTGTGTGTGTGTGTGCGTGCGTGCGTGCGCACGTGTGTGCGTGCGTAAGATATTTCAGACACACCCGTGTAAAAAGAAGAATGCAAGAATGCAAAACATGTAAGTCTGGCTGAACTATATTAAGAACTCAAACCCTTGTTGTTTTGCAAAAGACTTTTGGGGTGGTATTTTTTATAATATTTTTATGTAGGGGGAGACAGAGAGGAAGGGAGAACATACTGGGGCTAGAACCCTCAACTCCAGAACCCTGAGGCATGTGGTCCAGAGTCATAAGCTTAGACCACTACAACAAACCTCTCACTTTACTCAAAAGGGGGACAAGCTGGGGCAACACCCACCCGCCCATCGAACACAAACAGCCCTGTTACATTCAGCAAACAACAGCAAAGAACAACCTCTCATTCAGAGAATTTAGTGGAAATTGCTCTCCATAGCATTTAGCCTAGCAGTATGGGGATTACACACAAATCAAGGGATAACAAGCAAGCCAAAGATGCAATAATCACTGAGTGTCGCTTTACATCATTCACAAGCAACATTTGAAGCCAAAGCAATGTACACAAATATGAAGAACACAGCAGTGCGATTTGAAGTCTATATTAAATTAAAAAGCATTTCAATTAGATTAACTCATGTAAATTCAACAATGGTTTGAGCAATGTCACTGGAGTATCAAGTCAGTTGAACCAAATTGGTTTGATCTGTTTCACTTTTTTCCTATGTGATTGGCATGTTTGGACCTCTAGAGCTGCTTTCCTAACGTGCCCATTCCTTGTTGAAAAGACTATGCAGTAGCTCCTGAAATTAACCTGTCTGTTTCCCTTTGCATTTTGGCTTGGCCACCATACAATGCCATGCTGTGACCAAAATGGCACACTTGTTTCTATTTAGTTCACTGGTTCACTACAAATGTTGTCTGTTAAAAAGGACTGGGATGACATTTGTGTAAAACCTTGAGTTTGTTGGGAAAATAAAGTGTAGGAAATTTCCTTTCTCTGCTATATCCACCTCTTCCAGGAAATAATTGAGTGGCACTGAATGCCAAACAACTGAGCAACCTGGATATCCAAGCAATTTCTTAAGAACACACATGGCATAATGTGGAAGTCTAACTGACAATTATCCTATCCATCATGTCAAAACAGTATTGATGTACCCTTGAGCATGGCACTACGGTATGTCACAATGGATGAGAATGTCTGCTAAATTAACAGAATAAATGCCATGAGAATCTCAGGTAGGCTACCTTGAGTGTAATGCATCCTTCGACAAAGCATTTAATCTCTAATCTATTCCACAGTGGCTGTGCCCCTGCAGACCGTTTGCTGTTTCAAATTCACATATGTCAACAGGAAGATTGTAAGATTTTGTTTAACAGTTACTTAGCCAGGCAAATTGACTATGAATCAATTCTTATTTACAACAAGGACTTGGGAGCAATTAGGGTTAACTGCCTTGTTCACAGACGACTGAGGTCACACCTTGGCGATCAGTGATTCAAACCAGCCTCACAGCCACCAGTCAGGTGCCTTTCATTACTAAGACACCTTTCCGTACAGCAAAATATAAATTAACTTCTGAAGCACTACAAGACTGTCGCCCACAATGCATGAAGGGTCACTGGTAGTTTCAATTAAATGCTTCTTACCTTTGCCATAGTTAAAGTGGAGTTTGATAGCTTTGCCCTGGTTAATGTGTAGGTAGGTGAACCACACTGCAAACGTGAGCAAAACCAGCAGCAGAAGGAGTTTGAACTGCTTCCGAATTTTCTTCACGGGGAAGCGCAGCATCCTCGCGCAAACATCATCCGCTTACCGGCTGCAGAATAGGAGACTTGCCAGACCAGTGTTCTTTAACCGTTCGCCGTTCTGAAATAGGTTAGCTAGTAACTGGAATGATTGTGTCTAAGCTAACCATTACCTCATGGATGAGATCGAGATGTGAACGTGCTTATTATGTCCGTGGTGTATCCATTTCCCGATCCTGTGGCCAAGTGCGTTTAGTTTACTTAGAATACGTTATCGGATGCGACAGTCAGTGAAAAACGCTCAAGGGTCGCTTCAGTGATTGTTCAGGTTTAGATTTTCACTAGAATGTTTGTTTCTTCTTAATCTGCAAGTGAACTAACAAAAACTTGACCAAAACTTATCAATACAAGCGCTCGACTGTGACAGCTGGATAAACTGTGGGTCAGTCAGTGTGTGACAGGGAAGAAAATAGCAGTCATACGATAATCTAGATAAATCCTTATTCGCTGTAGCTTGGTTGACACGACGCTTGATTATGTCAGTCTTTTCACACGAGGATTCCGGCCCGGGTTAAATCGTACTCAATTGCACAGCGAGCGGATGCCGCGGCAAGTATCAAAAGACTTCCAACTTTAAAAAGAGTCTTGTTTCTATTATAAGTGCTGCCAGTCCGCGGCTACACAAGTACTACCTCGCATTCTCTCTCACAACACGACATTGCAAACAAAACGATTGAAAGCTCTGTCCTATATATCCACATTAACAGCCCCACTTTCGTGTTAAAATGTTGCTCTGTAGATTGCTTGATCCACTTTAAGACCGTATGGTGATCTGGACAGGTAATTCTGGATAATCATTTAGACTGCGTTCCTATTCCAAAGAGGTGCGGTGCAATATCAGCCACCATCCTCCTGGTAGTCTGGTTCATTTAAACCCCCAGATGACAAAGACACAATCAACAAAAGACCTGCCGTTAGAATGGACCAGTATTAAATTTGATGTGTCTGTGTGCGTTTCGTGATCCCGGGATTCCACTCAGAGGTCCATGTGCACCACTAGCCCCGGTTATCCGTGCTGCTGCTCTCTTGGTTGCTTCATTTTAACGAAATGCTACCATGTCCGTCCAGGCAAATGTAAAAAAGCAAGCCCCAATACAGCATAACATCCACATACATTAGAGATACTGTGAACGGTACGATGTTGCTAACCGCAGTGCACAGACTCGCAGTGTTGATATTCCATTCGTAGCATTTTCCTATTTATATCGCCATAATAACATCGCCTTTCTTCGCCCTCTCGTAGCGCATCGAGTGAAAATGAAGCCTGACTTAATGCAAGCAGTGGCTGAATAAGTACATGTAATTCAACAGAAATGCAGCTAGTACAGAACAGATGTCTGTGTATTTTCAACACTCTCCTCCTCGCCCATCATTTGAGCATCAGAAACGCTGCTGGGCAACCGAACTTGGGTGGAGCCCGTGATGGACAGATCATTTATCCAACTGCAGTCTGCTCTCGCAGGAGGCGGGATGATGATATTTACCCTCAGACATCCGTGTATTCTCGGTTCTCCTAAATAACAAGTAATTTTATTCTATATCATTTTACTGTGCTCAGATATTTGGTTCTAAATAGAGTCAGAAATTTTGAAAAGAATATACAATTTCAGGCCATGAGATTCAACACCGTAAAACCATTTTCAGTAAATTAACACAGGTCGGTTATTTGTGTTTAGAGTAGCTGGAATTAAGTATCGTGTTCTAAAATCAGTAAACACTCAATCCAACCTCAAGGCACGACAGGCCACGATGATGATACTGATTTTATACACAGCCACTTCAAGATACGACATGGAGTGCCGCCTATTGGTCAGAATGATAAGACGCAATTGAAACAAGGGGGAATTAGGATACAGACATGCTTTTGCTGTTTTCATAACCATGGACAGTTCACTTAGTCAGAGGTGTTTAATGATTCTTCGATAGATTGTAAAAAGAAATATATAATTGTGCTACATAACCTTAAACATAAAAAACAAGTAAACCGGTGTGTACTTGCCATATTTTGAAATTCATATTAGTAGCCTAGTTATAGCTATATAGAGTGTGTGTTGGTCCCTCTGCCAGTCAGTGTTTGTTAAATACACGTGTGCTAAAGTACATAAGCTTTCTCATAAATGTTATTCTAGAACTTCATGGCTAGCCTCTGGTTTCATGTTAAAGCAGCAATAAGCAGTTTTAACCACGAAAATGTGCTGCATCCTAATTTTGGGAAAAAAAGTCTTAAAAACTTCTTATTTTGTGGAGAAACATAAGCAATCATTCCATCTGCTGAGCTATTTGTGCAAGGATTGATTATCCAGTTTAAGAAAAACATCATTTTAATTAGGTTTTTAGGGGCTGTAGTAGTGTGCTAGATTTTCTCAAAATGTTCAGGTCTTCAACCAAAACCTACCATCCAATAGAATAGAAAGTAACCATTAATTAC
This sequence comes from Umbra pygmaea, assembly GCA_016801145.1. Lineage (NCBI taxonomy): Eukaryota > Metazoa > Chordata > Actinopteri > Esociformes > Umbridae > Umbra > Umbra pygmaea. The sequence continues at coordinate 40,005 of JACXGM010003473.1, forward strand.
ATTTTGTTCAACATTTCTGACCCCTGTTTAAAACGAATGTAAAATACTCAGCTTATAGTTAAGCAAAAAAAAAAAATTCCATATCAGTTATTTGGGACAAGACACTGACATCTGAAGACACATTTTACTGTCCTCACTCTTGTGACAGTAGGCTGGGTTTGGATAACAGACTATAGGCTTCTACCAAGTTTGCTTGGCCAGCAACTTTTCTATTGCGGAAATAATAGGCCACGATGATTGTGTAGAAATTAGCCTCTACTGTATATGTTCTTTAATTTAGTTGCATTCCTGTCAAATTATACACTGTATTGTGATAGGTTTGGACTCCTGTGTGCTCATTTATCTTGCTTGCGGTTGTCCATCGAATCCGGTGATGCCGTCCACTTCTGTCTTTTAACTGTGAATTTTCTGATGGCTGAATAGTCCTATCCTGGAACCACACGTTCTGTTGGAGGTGGGGCATCTATACATGGTATTAGTGTTACTGGCATTCATGGATGTGGCTGTGTTCCTCCTGAGCCTTCTTTGTTGCCTCCTAAATGTCCTTTCCTCCTCCAATGCTTGGGTGCCCTCTAGACATACAGTGCCTTGCGAAAGTATTCGGCCCCCTTGACATTTTCAACCTTTTGCCACATTTCAGGCTTAAAAAATAAAGATATGAAACTGTAATTTTCTGTGAAGAATCAACAACAAGTGGGACACAATCATGATTTGATATTTCAAACTATTTTAACAAATAAAAAAACTCAAAAATTGGGCATGCAAAATTATTCAGCCCCCTTAAGTTAACACTTTGTAGCGCCACCTTTTGCTGCGATCACAGCTGTAAGTCGCTTGGGGTATGTCTCTATCAGTATTGCACATCGAGAGACTGAAATTTTTGCCCATTCCTCCTTGCAAAATAGCTCGAGCTCAGTGAGGTTGGATGGAGAGCGTTTGTGAACAGCAGTTTTCAGTTCTTTCCACAGATTCTCCATTGGATTCAGGTCTGGACTTTGACTTGGCCATTCTAACACCTGGATATGTTTATTTGTGAACCATTCCGTTGTACATTTTGCTTTATGTTTTGGATTATTGTCTTGTTGGAGGACAAATCTCCGTCCCAGTCTCAGGTCTTTTGCAGACTCCATCAGGTTTTCTTCCAGAATGGTCCTGTATTTGGCTCTATCCATCTTCCCATCAATTTTAGCCATCTTCCCTATCCCTGCTGAAGAAAAGCAGGCCCAAATCATGATGCTGCCACCACCATGTTTGACAGTGGGGATGGTGTGTTCAGGGTGATGAGCTGTGTTGCTTTTACGCCAAAAATAACATTTTGCATTGTTGTTTCATCTGACCAGAGCACCTTCTTCCACATGTTTGGTGTGTCTCCCAGGTGGCTTGTGGCAAACTTTAAACGACACCTTTTATGGATATCTTTCAGAAATGGCTTTCTTCTTGCCACTCTTCCATAAAGGCCAGATTTGTGCAGTATACGACTGATTGTTGTCCTATGGACAGACACGCCCACCTCAGCTGTAGATCTCTGCAATTCATCCAGAGTGATCATGGGCCTCTTGGCTGCATCTCTGATCAGCCTTCTCCTTGTATGAGCTGAAAGTTTAGAGGGACGGCCGGGTCTTGGTAGATTTGCAGTGGTCTGATACTCCTTCCATTTCAATATTATCGCTTGCACAGTGCTCCTTGGGATGTTTAAAGCTTGGGAAATCTTTCTGTATCCAAATCCGGCTTTAAACTTCTCCACAACAGTATCTCGGACCTGCCTGGTGTGTTCCT
>JACXGM010003474.1:0-32122 GCA_016801145.1 Umbra pygmaea
TCATATGGCTGAGAGAGACGGGGGGCCAGGGGATACCAACACTGCTTCATATGGCTGAGAGAGACGGGGGGCCAGGGGATACCAACACTGCTTCATATGGCTGAGAGTGATGGGGGGCTAGGGTATACCAACACTGCTTCATATGGCTGAGAGTGATGGGGGGCCAGGGGATACCAACACTGCTTCATATGGCTGCAGGTCGGGTGGCGGTTTGGAGGGCTGTGTGTTTGATGTAATGATCCCAGGGCTTTGGTCTCAGCCTGTTGATAAGTTGCGACGCACGCGGGAACAGGGAAACAGGGAAGCGAGATGAATGTGATTGGATTGCCGGCCGACCGCAGCCTTTCCCATCTGTCTCAGAGTCTGCCATCCCATCTCGCAGGCGGCGGGAGGTAATTGGGTTCATTGTTCTCACCACAGGATCCTCCGGATTGAAAGCTTCATTATCTGGATAACCATGAATGTAAATGAGCACACGTATGCAGGCAGGGTAATGGGAAAAAATAGATCATCCCCCATCTTCTTAACACCCCCCCACCACACACACTCATCCCTACACACACACATACTTTCACACAAAAAAGCCCACCCCCCATACGTTCACACACATGCTGTCACACACTCTCTCACTCCCTTGTCCATTTCCTCACGCTCCCTTATGGTGGCCGTGTGTTTTTTTTAACAGGCTCCTAAAATACATTGTTATGTTCTAGTGTGACTGACTGTGTGTTGAAAGTATTACACATCTCTGGGGAAGACACCAACAGCTCTTCTCCTCTGAAGGCTGTCCGGCTGATATGTGCTAAACTTCCTGCTCTACTCCAGCTCCGCCTCCACAGCTCCGCCTCCACAGCTCCGCCTCCACAGCTCCACCTCCACAGCGCTGCCTCCACAGCTCCGCCTCCACAGCTCCTACAACTGCTCTGCCTCCACAGCTCCTCCTTCACAGCTCCGCCTCCACAGCTCCTTCTCCACTGATCCACCTCCACACCTCCTCCTCCACAGCTCTGCCTCTACAGCTCCGCCTCCACAGCTCCTCCTCCACAACTCCACCTCTACTGGTTGCAACCACAGCTCCTCATCCACAGCTTGCACCTCCACAGCTCCTCAAATGCTCTGCCTCCACAGCTCGGCCTCCACAGCTCCTCCTCCACTGGTCTGCCTCCACAGCTCCGCTTCCACAACTCTGACACAGCTCTGCATCCACAGCTCCGCCTCCACAGCTCCTCCTACACAGCTCCTTCTCCACAGCTCTGCCTCCGTAGCTCCTCCCTCACAGCTCGGCCTCTGATGCTGTAGTGATGAGTAGCTAGCCACTGAGCCTTCTGTACATCCTCTACGAGATGCGTCTGTCATTCCAGGCAGCAGTGAAGAATCATTCAACTGGCCATCTAAGACCATAAAACATCTCATGTGCTGCTACAGTATGAATAATTCATGTAGAACTAACGTGTCAGACAGTTCATGCCACGCCTGGGTAATTAGCCAGGGTTTGAGGAGCGTAAGGACAGCGCTGCGGGACCATTGTGGGCTCATTGTGAGATCCTTCTTGTGGGGTCAGTGTTGACGAGCCAGGCTGGTGTGCTCTGAACTGCTCTGGACATGTAGCGGTTAAAATGCGCTGCTTCAGAAAATAAACATGCCTACACCGAGGAGTAAGCCACTCTCAGATCCTCTGGCAAATCCATCAATTAGCTGCAGATGTGATCTGCATTGGAGATTACCACAATTTAAGCATGTAGAGAAAACGGCCTAATCCGGTCTCTGATGGAATCTCAGATTTTCAATTTGCTTTCCAACAGGGACCACAGATCTGAGACCTGGGATTGGGTAGAGGAAGCCAACAGGGAGCCCAGATCTGAGACCTGGGCCCTCAAGAGTCGCACAGCACTTTTTAATGTTCGATTTTTTAGACTGACTTATTAAACGCCAACATCCTTGCAATTGGCACATGAACAACAAAGAAAATGGGTTGTGTTTGGAGGCCATCAAACAAGGCCAAAACAGGGTTTGTTCGTACCTGTGTTTTGGCCTGGGCTGTAGCCTGGGTTTGTTCTTAGCTAATTTTCATCCAACGCTTTAACCTGGATTCTTTTCTACCTGTGTTTCTGCCTGGGTTGTAGCCTGGCTGGGTTCATGCTAGGGCTGGAGCCCGGGTTTGTTCTGCCTAACTGTGTTTGTCCCTGTGGTGTATCCCGGATTTGTTCTTATTTGTGTTTCTGCCTTGGCTGTAGCCTGGGTTTGTTCCTGGCTGTGTTTCTGCCTTGACTGTAGCCTGGGTTTCTTCCAAGCTGTGTTTCTGCCTTGGCTGTAGCCTGGTTTTGTTCCTGGCTGTGTATCTGCCTTGACTGTAGCCTAGGTTTGTTCCAAGCTGGGTTTGTTCCTGGCTGTGTTTCTGCCTGGACTGTAGCCTGGGTTTGTTCCTGGCTGTGTTTCTGCCTTGACTGTAGCCTGGGTTTGTTCCTGGCTGTGTTTCTGCCTTGACTGTAGCCTGGGTTTGTTCCTGGCTGTGTTTCTGCCTTGACTGTAGCCTGGGTTTGTTCCTGGCTGTGTTTCTGCCTGGACTGTACCCTGGGCTGTAATGTCCCCTCCACCCGTCCTCATCGCAGGGCCTGTCAAATAGTGTTTACTCTCCTGAAGGACGTTTCGCCTCTGGAAGCTTGGGAATGAATGGCAAACTCATTTCTTCAACAGAGACTAGTCAATCACTCCACATTTATTCTCTTTCTGCATAGTGACCTCTCCTCAATCAAAAGGACAATGGCATCCGGGAAAACCACCGATGAGTTTTACTTTAAGCAAGGACTCGCAGTACTTTGTGCTCAACTGCATGTCAATTTAAAAAAAAACATACATAATAACGTTTCTGCGAGGCAGAGTAATGCCTTAGAGGAAATACAGTATGTGAAATAACAACAAAAGCCTACACTCTACCTTTATTGTAATGTTCCAAAATATTTTTGTCATGAAAATTGTACCAAACCCGTATGTGACAAATGGGTTTGTTCGTTCATCTAAGAGAGTACATTTATAAAATGGGACTATTCTTAGTTGGCTGCATAGCTAATGTTATGACTTAAGGTTGGCAGATGGCAGGAACAGTGTGAGATCTCATTAGACCAACCAAGCGTCCATGCTTCTTTGCAAAACCTTTCATTAAAGTTCCATGGCTGGATCACTATATTGGTCAAAGTCACGAGAGGGGAAACAGAATGACAGTTAGAACAAGATTAAATTGATGCATTAGTTTGATTTTAAGGCCAAAGTATGCTGCTGTTTCTATGCATCTATGAAAGAATGTGTGTTTGTTTTTGTGTGTGTTTGTTTTGTGTGTCTTTGATTTTCTGTGTTTTTGTTTTTGTGTGTCTTTGTTTTTGTGTGTCTTTGTTTTTGTGTGTGTTAGTTGGAGCAGTTTGTGTTTTCGAGGGTGTGATGGGTTAAGCATCCTTGCTGAGCATGTCAAACACGATTGTAATGGTCACAGAGCACATTTCATATTATTTGTGTTGCAATTAGCAGAAATTTGTTCAGCATAAATGCACTCCGAGGTTTGAAAATCTGAAATAGATGTATATACACACAAGGGCATACAAGTGGGCTGGGAAGGGTTCAACGGAAGACAGCACGAGATAGAGAAGCTTGGGGGGCGGTGAGGGTAGAAGCCAAAGCGCTTTCATGGTAGCATGTATTTTATTTGTATTATCGTTAATGACACAAAAGCTAAATGGACCATATACTAAACGGATGAGCAGCAAACCACAGTGTGGCAGCCCTAAGTCAATATTAATGTTTTATGAGTTTTTAAGAGACATACTAAATGAAATGTTATTTATGGATTAAAACATTGGGCTAATCAGAGCCAGCGCTTTTATTATAAATAATGATGTGTACTCTGAGGTTTCAGTTGGCAGCAGTCACAAGATAAGGAATAGGACTAGCCCCAAAAAGGACAATCGAACTGAAACAGAACAGGACTCATGCAAGGCCTGTATCTTCCAACTTTTCATCTGACAAGCCATGTTTCAGTGATTCAGCCTCAGATTATATCCAGACAAATACATTTACTGTCATTATTAATGATGTATTAATCATTATTATTATTCATTTTTTATCACAAATTGCATAATGTATTGTTCCTCTTCCCTGGCTGGTGTTCATGTTGATTGCATTCAACTTTTCCAAATTCGAAAATTTCAAGAGGAATTGTTAATTGTGAGTGTTGCTGTGGTATCTTATCTCCTCTTAGTGTCTTCTGTTCTGTCTTCATTCTTTATCTATGCCCTCCGTTTTCCTATGCAGTGTAGCCTAGACTAGACCTGGTTGCTGATTAGTTTCTGATCAGCCACCGCCTTTCATGTATACATTCTAAGCATCTTCACAAGCTGACAAGTCAAAAAGAGAAAGACTTTTCTCTGAAACTTGAAGTGCGTACAACCGATGCTCTATTAAATGCAAGAGAAGAAAAACTTGGATCCTTCAAAGCACCAGCGCGCTTCACTCCCTTTCGGCCGACGATGATTCAGCTTAGATGTTGTGAGCTTCACTGATCGACACCTGAGGAAAGCACTCGGCAGGTCAATTATGCACAGTGATTTTTCTATGGTACCTCTGGTGATGAGAGCGCCTGAACAGAGCCCTGGAGGAGACAGGATCACAGCCAGTCTGTCTCTGAGCTGAGGAGAGAGAGAAAGCCAAACTATTTACAGGGAGTAGCCGCTTCAGAACCACTTTAGCCTCAGGCACAAAATACTTGAATATAAGCTCCCGGTCTCTTTGATGTGGTGCACCAAATCTAAACGCATTTCAACTAATGCTGCCTTTGAGCCAAGGACAAGTCTAAATTGTCTCATGTAGGACTGGATAGATGGAGGTGGAGATGGGTTAAGTAAAAATCAAGACATTTTATATTTTTCACAGATGGTTTCATTACTGTAGTAATAATAATATATTGGGGTTTATTGTTCCGGTTGCACAGTTTTCATGGTGTTGTTCAAGGGAAATGTCTTTATTTTGCATATTTTAACTCCCCAAAAAGACACACAAGAAATGAGCTTATAGACAGGACTGCTTCGTACACTATCACTGGAGGAATTAAGTGCCTTGCTCAGAGGCACTAAAACACATTTTGTCATTCAGAAACACATACTGTGTGGTAAGTGCATTCACACATCCCCAGAAAGCTCACGTTGGTTTGTTGGTGCTCAATGTTTTAACTCTGTATGACTCACATTGTCAGTTATCCATGTTGGTGATTTTCACATGGCTATCATCCAGGTGTCTTATGTACAAAGGTGTGTTGCTGCTTCTCCAATAATGACTGAACTTAATAGTCTCTGGAGTCTCTTCTGGGATAAAATGAGCTTGTCTAAAAGAGTTGTTGAATCTCCAGCACGCTCCGTCTGCTTAACAAGTCTAATGTGATGGACGAAAGAGAGTTCTGAAGCCAATTAACTGAGGGGTTTATAACATCTGCTTCTTTGGAGCAGATTTCATTTTTTGCTAGTTTTGCATGTTGTATGGGATATGTTTTGCATAGCAATCTGCTGTTGTTCCTGCTCAACAGTTATTAGTCAGAGCAGATAAGAGCTCCAGCAGCCTAGCCGCTCATTACACCTTGCAAAGTTGAAAGGCAGGAAATTACTAACCGTGGGGGGACAACGACCAAGATGTGCACACTCTAGCGAAGGTTGCAATGTGCAACAGCACATGGGTTGATAAGGGTCTGATGAAAATAGCATAAAATACTTTTTGGAAAACAACTTGATTAGCGAGGTTTGACTGAAACTATGGATCTCAAAACGTATACTATCTTGTATAAGCATTCCCAGTGGGAATGTGACAGAAGAGCTTCGTTCAATCCCATAGTGTCTGTGGATATCCCTGGAAGCCATACCGATGAAAACCTTAAGGAGCTGAGATGGTCCATAGTCAGGAAATAGAACGGTTACTAAACTGATTCAGAAATGCGGTTTGTGCTCCACAACGGATCTCTGAATAGAATAAATAAATAAACATTTTACAGTCCCCGAACCTTGAACACTTTCTCTTTTTTTCATTCAATGAGATGAAAAAAAACTAAATTGGGAGACGTTCACACTTCAAAGTTATTTAGCCTTTTCTGGTGTTTGACCACCATGTCACTACTCCCTACCACCCGCCCAGGCTCTGTTTTCTTCCTCAGACTCTTTGAAAGCAGAGGTCCCTTCACTTTGAACCAGCACATTCAACAGATGGTGAAAAGCCTTGTTTAAAGATAAAACCATATAAGGGCCATAATTCATATTTTGACAGGAACATAAAGGCTTCAGAGCAGTATGGCACAGCAGCGCTGCCTTCGTCCTGCCGGAGTGTTCCAGAAGCCCTTAATGTATTCACATTAAAAGGTTAGAGGTCATACATTGCTAGTGGAAACACAGTTTGAAATCAAATAGTAGTATTGCTTATTTAACATATTTAGTTAACAAGTATCGCTGATGTTGCACATTTTCACCCATACATGTACATTATATGACAGTACACAGAGGGTATTTACTGTAATTTCTGTGGTATTTGCAAATCCGTGTATCTTGGTTGGAGGCAACATTTCCCACAACCAAGAACCTGATAAGAATTGTATTCACTTGAGGCATCTATTCAAGAGTAACTTGTCTATATCAGTCCAGTTATTCATTGATTTCTGGGCATTCGAGTGTAAAAATTGTCAATATTATGAATATTGAGCAAATATGTGGGTGTCAGGATCAAAGCGCATGTACAGTATGCGCCTTACAAACTTTATTTTCTCATTATCTCAACATCAGTTTGAAGAGAACATGAAATGTATGAATACATTAATTGATGAAAGAGTGGACCGATGTTAAATCATGCAACACCTGTCCAAAGACATCAGAAATCCTATCACTAACTTTAAAAACATGCACTTTTATCTGTTGCTTCTTGTTAAAAACATTGACATTTCAGCCCTCTAGGCTTTCAGAGGCTTGCCGCACCACCACGGCACTTTGCTCCGACCCCACTGGAAGAGAGTCTGGGATCTTGTTACTGATTCGCCAAGGGTTGGGAGGTCATACTGTAGCATTGCTAAAGCGGAGCGCCTCTGTCATTGGCTGCAGTGGAGACGGCCGTTTCCACTTTTGCGCTCATCCTCCCATCTCTCTCTGAAGCCTAAACCCCAGCGTGTGAAGGAGTAGTAGTCTAGGAGCCCAGATGCTCTTCTCCCAGTCTTGTTTCTAAGCCACTCTTTCACACGCTCTTAGATATTAATCACAGGTAACAGTAATGATCAAGGATTTCATTTACGTGTGAAGAGGCTGTGCATGTCACGATCAGCCAGATTGTCGCCTCGGCATCTCCAGTGATGGATAGGCTCTGCCTTGAAAAACGTTGCCTTCCCCAGAACTAGAATTCTTTACCCCTGGTTGCATTGATTTCCTCAAGTTACTTCAGGTCAGTGGAAGGAAATTCAATTGGAAATTGTAGGTCTATTCTTTTTTCTAGTGGCATTTATTTTTCTCTCCCTTCACCACATTTCAACAGAAACTAATGGGAATAGCAGTTACTGTCTGGACACACTTAAATGACTGCTCTGACTTTGGCTTTTCTAATAACATCGTCCTCCAATGCGAAAGGTTACTTTCACCCCTGTGGTTTTGGAGGATATTGTTATGCATTTATGAAAGCCTCTCTTTTTCCCCTCTTGTTCTCCTGGGGCTACCAGTACTTTTACAGAGTAAGAGCTGTGGGTCATATTTTCTGGTTCTCTTGCAGAGATATTTCACCTCAGGGATCAGGGTAAGATATATTAGTCTAACAGAGGGGTTAGGTGGATGGGTAAAGGGCAAAGGTGTACAGTATATATCAGTACAGTGTACATGTTTAATGACAGGTTTCCCCCTGTGTTTTGGTAGTATGTTATACAATACATACATACGTACATGGTTGACACTTTGATAGATGTCTGTCATGAATTCTTTCGATAGTATTTTAAATAGAATATTTCACTTACTTTGAATAAAGGATCCTAAAAGAGTGTCGAAAAAGGAATAAACAATGACAAATAAAAAATGGAGAGAAACAAAAGTCAAACTTGCACTTGTAGTTTGGCATCCTGTCTACTGAAGAATGCTTCTGTCCACATGACTTACCTGTGTGAATTCAGTGCCCATTTGTGTCTGGTTTACTATCAGGGACGTGCAGTCAGTATAGGCACAGCCTACCCAGTGATGATCTGTCAGAATTGCAAAAGGCAAAATAAAAAATTAAATGTATATATGTGTATTATTTTGTGAAGTTTAATATTCTTTCTCAACAATTCATGTGATATTTATACTGACATTTTAAAATTTTGCTAAAACTGTATTAACCTTACAAGAAAGCTCCATGCAGTGTCTGTGCGTGGTTATGTTCTCTGTTGTTGAAATGCATTGAACTTGTTTTCACGCCTCCTGTTACTGTTGATGGATCGGTCTCCTCAGAGTAGGCAGAAAAGTCCTCTGCCTGCCCTGTGTGTTACTTTCAGTCAGTGAATTACATAGTTTGTGCATTCGTATTACCACCTTTAGGCTTACTGTCCATGGACAGGGTAGGCACAAGCCTCATCTGCCTACACTATGTGACGTTGAATTCATTCCGGTTTGGATTTGGCTTCTCACTAATCAAATCCCATCAATGTCAAAACGCCATTTTACCTTAAGAATTATTTCTCGTCACCTGACTAACTAGTTAGAAGTTGTCCTTTCCTAAAAAGTCGTGACTTTGCACTCAGCTAATTCTCCATAATGGCAAGTGATTAAATTATATTGTACGCCAAGCCTGATAAGAAGGGAGTTCAAGGTCAACTCTGATAAATGTTAAACGATAAATGATAAACTAACTACAGCCCTCGTTATCATAGTCACCCACAGCATTTAGCTAGGTAGCCCCTTAACGTTTTGCTGTAGTTTGGACAACATTGAACACGTTTACTTTCTGTTGTGTGAGTCAAGATGATTTGCAAAATGAAGAGATTGACATGGGTCTTTTACCAGCAGGGTGAGCTCCAAGTGTTTAATTGTGCACCACATAATAGTAACACATTTATAACATTATGTACGTAGCGATTGAAACAAATGGCATTTTTTGTTGGTTGTAGTTTTAAATGCTTTAGGCTTTAAACACAGATGGTTGCTATATGGTGCTGGAAAAGGCAGATACAGTCGTATGCAAAAGTTTAGGCACCCCTGAACATTTCCATGATTAATATTTCCATAGTAAAATGAGGTTTATTGGATGAAAAGAAAATGTGCAATATGGATTAAAAATAAATAAGACAGGTGCATAAATTTGGGCACCCCAACAGAAATATCACTTCAATATTAAGTTGATCCTCCTTTAGCAGAAAGCTAGATGCTTCCTATAGCCTTTAATGAGTGTCTGGATTCTGGATGAAGGTATTTTGGACCATTACTCCATGCAAAACATTTCCAGTTCAGTTAGATTTGAAGGTTGCCGAGAATGGACAGCACGCTTCAAATCACCCCACAGATTTTCAATGATGTTCAGGTCTAGGGACTGGGATGGCCGTTCTCGAACATTGTACTTGTTCCTCTGCATAAATGCCAGAGTAGATTTTGAGCAGTGTTTTTGGTCGTTGTCTTGTTGAAATATCCAGCCTCAGCGTAACTTCAACTTTGTGACTGATTCCTCTAAATTATTCTCATGTATCTGCTGATATTGAGTGGAATCCATGCGACCCTCAACTTTAACAAAATTCCCAGTACCGGCACTGGCCACACAGCCCAACAGCATGATGGAACCTCCACCAAATTCTACTGTGGGTAGCAAGTGTTTGTCTTGGAACGCTGTGGTATTTTGCCGCCATGCATGACGCCCCTTGTTATGACCAAATAACTCCATATTTGTTTCCTCAGTCCACAGCACCTTCTTCCAAAGTGAAGCTGGCTTGTCCAAATATGCGTTTGTATACCTCAAGCAACTCTTTTTGTGGCGTGTGTACAGAAAAGGCTTCTTCCGCATCACTCTCCCGTACAGCTCCTCCTTGTGCAAAGTGTGCTGAATTGTTGAATGATGCACAGTGACACCATCTGCAGCAAGATGATGTTGTAGGTCTTTGGAGGTGGTCTGTGGGCTGTTTGTAACCGTTCTCACCATCTGTTGCCTTTGCCTCTCTGATATTTTACTTGGCCTGCCACTTCTGGCCTTAACAAGAACTGTGCCTGTGGTCTTCAATTTCCTCACTATGTTCCTCACAGTGCTGGTTCTGATAGAAAGGTGTCACAAGTTATTGTGTGTTGTTTGAAAAATAGTAGCTAGACAAATACATTTTCAACAAAGACTACCAAAATGTGCACCAACCAGTTTCAGATGGGATGATGATGTGAATGAACAGCCAATCTGTTTGTACCCTTCCCGAAGGGTGTGGACAAATGAAACTCCGCCTCACTATGTGTATCTACTACAAACTTACCACTCACTCTTATTATGGCATGCTGAGCTTGGTTGAGAGTAACCTAGGCAATGGAACCCTGCAAGAGGTTGTTGCCAGTATGCTTACATGTATCATTATTTATCAGAAAAAAACTGTAAAAACCTAATTTGACACACTAAATTAGTTATTTAGGAGCAATATTTCATTTCAAGTATATTTTTTAACTGATGCAGTGCACTGATATGATAATACTGTATTCCATATATAAGGCTGTTTACAGTATGTAGGGACATTTTTCAAAAAATATCCATGCATCCAGTTTGATCTACTAAATGTATTATTTAGGAACAATATTTAAATTTTAGTGTGTCATTTGTCTGATTTCTATGTCAATGCACATTTGATACTGTATGCTTCATGTAAGGTTGTATACAGTATGTACAAAGGCTATTTGATATGCATAATTCAATGTGAGCCTTCAGTGAAATAATACTTGTGGTTTAATAATATACTTGCTGCTATCTTGATAAACCAATGACTTGTACTGCATAATTGTTCAAATGCTTGATTAGATTCTGGGCTCATACAGTATGTATTAGGGGAAGATATCGTTACAAGAACGAAGAAATTTATCAGTCTCTCTTTGAAAATAATGAGCAAGTCTATGGGCTAAATGGCCCCACCCCTTTCGAAATGTAAAAGATGCTAACACCTGCAAAATCCTGATTTGTCCAAGGCCCCAGAACTAATGCTGCTCGTTAACTCACGCAGACCGTTGTTTCATGACAGATCTGCGGTGGCGTTTATGTTTACGTATTCTGTCCACAAGAGATTACCTTTGTTATAATGTTGAAGTCAATGTTGCATTACACATGTCTCTTTGCACTGAGGTGAGGCGTGAAGGCAAACACTGAAAAGGTCCTTGTACATTGCTACTCCCTCACCGACACCTGTGGGAATATAATATATTTCTCACCCCAATGGTGGCCATAGTAGGTCATACTACAGGCCTATGGATGGTCAGATGTGCTCTGTGCAAAACACTCAGTCCGTGCAGTCACAGATGTACTAAACAAGTTCCTCATGCTCCCCCCCTCCCTTACCCACCTTCCATCTCCTCCCCCACTTCCCCACTCACCCCTCTCATCTCCCTCCCCCTTCTACTCTATTTGCCCACCATCTTGGCTCTCTGTTTTCATACCTCACATCCCGTATCTTTCTCCGTGTGCATTTTTTTATGCAGGACTGAAGTCTTCAGCACTGCAGCTCTCCAGGGACCCTTAATTGACAAGTGTGTACAATAACTAATCAGCACCCGAGCGGCTGCCCTTTCAAATGATGAATTGACTAAACTAATTTCAGATAATCCTCCACATTACTGAGCCACGCTGACACTTCCAATTGATATTTGAAATGCAGACGCCACCACCTCTGCATTCTCCCAGTCATTTCAACACAGACCCAAACCTGTGAAAGAGGTGGCATGGTTAATAAACCGCTGACAGTGCTCTGTGGAAGATTAAAGTATTTTCCTCCTCGCTTCTCGTGCATATGTCCACACACAAACACACACGCATTCTCAAACACACTCTACTCCACAGCCATGCACACTAGCATTCACAAACACAGCAACAGTAATGGATTCATTTGAGAAAGGACAAAGTTGATTCTGCTGGACATGTGCATGTAAAGGTTCATACATCTAAGAGGTTTCAATATTCTTTTTTTTAAATTCTATATTTGTGTTGATGCATAACCTTTTCCCTCCGATTTGCTGGGCTGTGTGGAGCCAACACAACCCTGTCCTGTAGATTACAGTTGTCAGGCCAATGTGGAAGTGAAAACGACAGCTCGTTGTTGTCTGTAATATGAGCACTCTAACCGATCAGCTTGACACAGCTGTTCCAAAAGAACAGAAGGAACTGACAACCAAGACAGAACAGAGCAAAAGCCCAGCTCTCTTTCTGCCAGGTACTACATTTGAAGAGTGTCAAAGATAAATCATAAATCACCTGAAAAGTTTGCAGGGTGAGCCGCTAAACTAAACAGGGAAAGTTCAGCCTTATAATGAAGCCAGTCTACAGCAGGTGTCTAATTACCAGAATGTTCTTATCATTACATCATCTTTACAGTATGATTAAGGAGCACGCTTCCAGGGCTGGAGGAGAATGGAGTAGAATACCAGCTCTTTGATTAACTCCAAGGCCAACCTATAGCGATAACCTAGGTTCTCGCAATCCGACAAACTTAACATATTCATCAGTCCAGCATTGCCCCTCTGTCTCGGATTAAACCCCTCTAATTAGGAAGTGGTAGAGGAGACAGTGAGCAGTGAGTTGTGGAATGTGTAAAGTATTATCCTGGATTGGAGGGAAAACAGAGATGCCTCACAGCAGTGAAAGGAGAGCGACGCAGGAAGGGGGCTGTTGTCAGAATGTGTCAGTCAGCGATGCAAGAAAGTCAGCAGGCAAGGAAGTGCAGGATCCTACTGCAGGTTGGCAGTGGGGGGGCGTCAGGTCTCCTCTTCCCTGCATGCATTTTTAATCACATGGTCGCTTTTTAAAACTATTTAGGTTTTCATTCCCTCTCGCCCCATACGTCGCAAGCTGACATGGCACGTCACTCTTTTCTTTCTTGCACACAAAGCCCCCGGATGCTCAGCGTACTAGGGCTGCTCTGGGTGTTTTCACAGGTTCACCTGCCCGCCTGCCTTACTATGACATCATAAATGCCAGGGTACCAATGCCAAAAGAACACGAAAGATGGCATTTAATTCTGTCTTCGAACCCAATGCTGGAGACGATAAGGTGGCTCTTATTTCCTCCAAGCTGGGATTCAAATCAAATCTTTTTTTGTCTGTGTAAAACTGATACAAAAGGTCAGAAAGAAATCAAATGCTTAGCGTTTTTTGGCGGAACAGAACATGTAAATTGACCATCAAGCTGGATTTGTAACGGACCAATTGGAAAGGAAATGAGAGAATGTTTTGCATATTTTCTCCAACTACTATTAACCTGACATATAAACAATCACAAAAAAGCATTTATTGAGAAAAATAAGACAGATTTGGTTTCCATATTCCCCATGTGCTTGTAACCTGAGACAGTTACTGTAAATCTCCATGGCAAAGCCGTTCTATCAACAGCATTCTAAACGCTTTATATATGTCACTGTCTCTGCATTTGCAAATACTAGAGAACGATGTGTAATGACAACCCAATAAATGGAATAATCCCAATATACTGTAGAGGTAGAGAACACAAAGACTGAACATGACAGAAGATGAACAATTCCAACAACTCTTGATGTTTTTGTTCGTTATATAGATAGTTATTTCATTAGATATTGAGTGAAAAATCATCAGAATGAAAAACAGACTGTCCAGACAGCAGTGTGGTAGTGGGGGATTCAGAATGTGTTGGCCATCCCTCTGTTTCCACCTCTAATCCATTTATAATAACACTGTAAAAAAATCTGTAAAAAAACAGTAGAAAGTACTGGCAAAAAAATACCAGTACTTTTTCTCTTATTTTACAGACATTTAAAGACAATAACAGAAAATACTAGTAGATGTATAAAGAGCTGACATTACTTTGTAACGGACATTTACTGTGTTTATAAAGTATTTTCTGTTGTTGTCTTGAAGGAAATATCTGTTAAATAATAGAAAAAGTATTGTAAATCTTTTGCCAGTACTTTCTACTGTTTTTTTCACGGATATTTTGTTACAGTGAAGGGTTCAGTTTAGGGCCAGGGTCACCATCATGGCTCTATTCCAGACTGGGCCAAATGCCATTGCTTCCTTGTGCTTCACCCTAAGTTGCTCCAGGGGGATGTCCCTGTAAATACTGTAAGTCACTCTGGATAAGAGTGTCTGCTAAATGACTAAAACATTAAAATGTAAATATCTCCCTTCTTGCTGGTTAACCCTGCCACCCCCAGTAGCTTTCAGCAGCAAACGTTTAATGTGAAGTAAAACAGCTGTTCTTAGTGGTTTTGATGTGAACGAGAAACATGTTCTTGTTCAACGTTTCATTTGATGACTTTATAGGCATTCTGTTGTTGTTTTTATGTCGTTCATATGGTTGGCTGTGGTTGACGATTAGCTAGCTCAGTTTAGCTCCTCATGGGTGCTAAATGACCTTGCAGCCTAATTGAAGTCTACATCACCCATACATAGAAAGCTGCTTGGCTGTCAAAGTGAATGACAGGGCTGCGCTCGCTGCTGCAGTCACATTCACAGTGACAGGCAGTTGCATACGAAGCATTCCAAGGGAAAGGAAAACTTCCAGCATTGTTTCAAACTACTCCTAAGGAATCAATTTCAGTTAATGTGGAATTGCATTTTTTATATATATATAAATATATCGATGACATGCTTTAAGGCTTATGTATGTATTTATGTATTTGTAACTTTACCTTATACAGCATTTTTTCCTCTCATAACTGTTAACACTGCAGTTTTGAAGAGTAAAGGTACAGTGAACGCCAGCCGGCAGGCTGAGTTTACTCTCTGAGATTACCGAATGAATATGGATTAGGGAATACATCCAAAATGGAGCTGATGTATAATGTGTATGTATATATATATTTTTTATGTACTCTATGTGGCAAATCTTAATCCACCTCTGTGGAGCTCTGGGGTTAGTGTTAGGGGGAACCCTGCTTGCCCACTCTGTTCACACACAGGGAAGGGATGGTTGACATGCCGGGTGGCCTGTAAGCCTCTTTCATTCATAGCTAGCAAAGTCATCTGCCAGCTCAGTCCTCTCCTCTCCCACACAAAGCTGCAGAGAGATATAACTTATTCTCGTACTGCCTCTCTTCTCTGCCATGGCCCCTCTTACTTCTAAGCCTGCTCCTTTTCATTTCTCTCTCTCTGTCTCTGCCCCATCTTTCTCATTATCTTTCCCGTTTTCTCTACTTCACTCCCTTTCTCGGATCACAGTGGCTTTGTACCAAAGTCTTCTTATGTCTTGGTTTGCTGCGTTTGTTTGAGGTGAGGGGAGCAGCCAGCTCCCTGAAAAGATCCCGGGTTTTGTCTTCCCCTTTCATGCAGATAGTGAGGCCAGCCTATCACGTGGCTAATGCCTGTTTGATTTGGCTCTTTAATGAAGTTTTGTTGTCTCTCGCTGTAGTAAATTTTGTCCTGTGTGGGGTGGGGAAAAAAAGTAATTACTCAAGAGCAACCACTGCATGAAGGTAACTCATTAGCTATCTGAGATCATCGCAAGGTACAAGGAGGCACAGAAAAAGAAAGATGGAGTGAATGAGAGAAGAAAGAGAGATAAAGAGTGAGGGGATGAAGAGAAAGACTGGAAGAGAGACCAATCAGGGTGAGGGGAAGTGGTGAGTGATAGGCTGGCTTAGGGAAGACGATGAGCAGGGAGGGGCTGCGTAGTTAAAGGGGGTGTCCAGCATTACTCACATGAATCAATGTAAGTCGGCCGATGAGAAAATAATTAAGAAACAGACTGGAGCAGTGTGTTAAATACTGCCAAAGGTAAAGCCTGATATTGTACTGAAACATGTGGCCAGGATGTAATAGAAACACCAGTAATGGAATGGAGGGGGAAAAAATCCATATGATAACTGATGCCGGAGTGCCCTTCGAATGGCATTATGAAGGCGGACAATATAAATAGCACTGCAATATTGTAAATGTTTATATACAGTATGTATAGATGTTGCACAGCAGTTCCAGGATTTATGAGCACCAAAGTAATATGTTGAACACAAGGCAGTGAGTAATACCTCGTGTTTGTTATCGTATTGAGCGTAAATTTGCCAAGACGTATATAGTGCGTATCAAATATTTTAAGCAATTTCTCCTTTGTTTTATTTTTTATTCCTCGCTGCAATTTGATGCATGGGGGGGCTGGGGCAAGGAGGTTTGTGAGTTAGCTGGACCTGATCACAGCCCCCCTAGGGGCTTCGTATAGTGACATCAAGCAGGCTAGAGTCTGGCTGGCCAGTAATTGTATGTTCAAGGATTCCCAGGCTGAATCTTCCAGCAGTACATTACAGCCATTTGATCCAGTTGATAAATAAAGTCAGTGGAGTGCTGTGGAGAAAACGCTTGATGACATGCTGTACATCAGCTACTCTCTGTCCTGTCTCTGCTAATTGTAAAAAACTATATCTGATCACTGTGCTAATGCTGCGATCGAACTGTAATATCTCGACGTACACCCTCAAGGCCACAAAGCCTGTCGTTTCTGTTTTCTGTCTGAATTTCCCACTGCGGCAAAAAATGTTTTATAGGTGTGACGGTGCAACAGTTACTATTGCCTCTCACAGTTGTTAAGTTTGGGAAAGCAGTTTGAAAGCCTCTTGGCATGGTTGTGGGTAAATTGTGTTTTTCTTTAGAAGTGTGTGTGTGTGTGTGTGTGTGTGTGTGTGTGTGCGTGCGTGACTAATGGCACGTATTGGCGCGCACGTGTGAATGCACTTACGTGTGCTGGTGTAAATGGGCTAGCTATGTTTAAAGTGGTTTTGGGACCTGTGTGTTTCAGTTTGCCCAGTAAAAGGGGCCAGTTTTAAAAGCACTGAAGCCTAATCCATCCCAGAGGTGTATTTAGCAAAGGATGTGCTGCAGCGCACCAAGGCCCTGCAAGCTCTGCTCACTGCCACTTAAACTGATGGCTTGTAAAGATCCCACTCTGCCACACTACCAATGAGCAGCCTTGACACTAACATGATAAAACTTTGACACAAAATCAAGCTTGCATCACTGGCCACACGTGTGTGCTGGTCTTTACTGTCTGAGACGTGGAACGGGGGTACATCTGAATGTCACCTTCAACAGTACCTGGGAAGACTAATGTGTTTGGCATTTCTTTAGTATTAGTTGATCTGCTTTTAAATACAAAGTGCAGAGTATTCTGTCATCATTTCCTTTCAAATTATTCAACCTTCATTGCACATTGGGTTTATTGTAAAAATGTACAGACTGTCAGCTGTTTGCAATGAACAAATCAAACAAAAGCAATTGAAATAGCTCAATTCAATGAATGCTTTAAGTGATTTCAAATGCAACTGAAGAAGCAAACGATGACTTATCCACTCTCAGAATTATTCAACCCCTTCATGGGAAGCATCTTTAGTTCTTAGTAGAGCACCCTTTTGTTGTTATGACCAGCTGCAAACAAGATGCATAACCAGACACCAGCCTCTGGTAGGGTTCCTGAGGAATGTCCTTCAGTTCAGTAATATTATTGGGTTTGCTTGCTCCAACCGCTTTCTTCAAATCCCACCAGAGATTTTCTATGAACGTTCAATTCAGGTGACTTCTTCTGCAACCAAGCCTGGGTAGAAGTTGAGGTTTACTTGGGAATATTTTCCTGTTGAAAGGTTCATTGACACCCAAGCTTCAGCTTTGTTTTCATGACGTTCTCTCCTAGGATTTCCTGATACTTCAATGAACCATCTCGCCCTCCACACGCTGCAGGTTTCCTGTGCCAGAGCATCTCCACCATCATGCTTGACAGTGTTCATTTCAGCGTATGCTTCATATTTCTTCCTCCAGACATACCGCTGATCCATCATGCTGAAAGTTCCAGTTTTGTTTCATCGCTCCACAGAACAGAATCTCAGAACCTCTGTGGCTTTTTATATGATTTTGAGGATATTGAAGCAGAATGTTCTTGTGCTTTTGGGTCAGTAGTGCTGTATGTTTTGGAGTTCTGGAATGGAAACCTTCTGCATGTAGTACATGCTTTACTGTGCTCACTGAAACCTCAGTGCATGTTGCCACCAAGTCTTGCTGCAAGTCTTTTGTATTCACTCAAGGGTTTTTCACAACCTGCTGTCTCAGAAATCTGGTTGCAGCCGTTGATAGTTTCCTTTTTCTACCTTGCCTAGGTAGTCTAACCACTGTTCCCTTAACTCTTAACTTGCAAACTATGCTTCCAAAGGTGTCTCTGGGAATGTACAGTCCCTTCACTATCTAACTGTATCCTGTTCCTTGTTTGTGAAGAGCGATGATCTCTTGTCTTAATTTTTTGGACCACTCCTTTGACGTAGCCATGCTTCTCACACACAGTCAAATTTCACACTAAACAAAACCCTAGCCAGATCAGGTATTTCATGAGTTCCAGCTCAAGCCCACCTGGTGTAACTAATGAATCCCATGATTAGTTGCATCAGGTGTGCTTGAGACAACACCTATGTTGTATTCTTGTGCTGTAGTTAAGGATTCTATTCAGGGGGTTGAATCATTTTTAGACTGGAGAAGTCATTATGAGTTGCATTTTCAGTTGGATATGGGGAAACCAATTGATTAGTTAGTTGTGTTGATCTATTCCAATTGCTTTTGTTTGATTTGTTAATTGCAAACAGCTGAAAGTCTATAAATGTTGACAATAAACCTAATTTACAATGGGGTTGAATAATTTCGATTGCAATTATAAATCTGAACTGACTTTCGGATCACTGGAAACTTCAGTAATATAACTAAATTAGAATTGACAGACAAATAAAAAAATTACAGACAAATATATAAAACGGGCTTATTGTACAGCTACTGATTTACATGTACACAGGAATCTTTCAGTAGTTTGTGCTGCCTCACAATGACAGAGTACACTGCGTTTCACCATCCCACACATGCCTGTTTATTTATATTCAACAACCACAGAGGATATGAGGTGTCATAATTAAAGCCTTCACGTGGCAGGGTTCCCTCAGTTGTCAGGCCTGGTTCTACGCTTCCAACGCTCATCCAGTTCCCTTGAACATCCATGAAGCCAAGCAGGAACACAGCCCCAACACAGAAGGACCCAGTCTGCCTGTTTTATTAATGGAAACACAGCTCTAGAATCATATATGTAATAAATTTGATTAAATTCCACTGGCTAAGCACTATGATCTCTTAGGGTTAATTAATTTCTTCTATTCTGTCTGTTTTTTATGGTTGAACACATGCTGATGCAGTTTTGGTGTGGCAACCTCGCTGAACAACTATAATGGGCTGTGGAAGCATTGGTGTTTAGTATTCCAACTGCAAATGTTGTGATTCTGCTTGATGGGCGTGTGTGATAAAATACGATGTTGCCTATGTTAACCCCCCCGTCTCCTATCTGGCTGCCCTGAGAAGACATCTATGGTTTGTCTGGAGCCTCTTTCTGGCTGGATGGAATCTCATTTGGTTTAATATATTTATCCATTCATTATTGTTCCTTTTTATCAGACGGCTAATATTGTTCATAATTTTCCCTTATCTGTTTGGGTGACAGACGGGTTTACACTCACAGTAATGACACCCTGTAACACAGTTCTCTCTCTCTCCTACTCTCTCTCATACCCTCCATCTCATATAACCCTCTATTTCCAGTAACTCTCCTTCTCATATAACCCTCTATTTTATACTCTCAATCTCCTACCCTCTAATTCCATTAACCCTCCATCTTCTATAACCCTCCATCCCTCAAACCCTCTATCTCCTCTAACCCTCTATCTCCTATAAGCCCCATCTCCTATAAATGTATATCTCCTATAACCCTCGATCTCCTACCCTCTATCTCTTATAAACCTTCATCTTCTATCACCCTCTATCTCCTACCCTATATCTCCTATATCACTTCATCTCCTATAACCCTCTATATCCTACTATCTGTTTCTCATAACCCTCTGTCTCCTATTACCCTCGATATCATATAACCCTTTATGTAACTTATCCCTCTATCTCCATTAACCCAAAACCTCCTATAATCCTCAATCTCCTATAACCCTCTATATCCTACTCTCTGTCTCCTATTATCTTTGATCTCCTATAACCCTCTATATCCTACTCTCTGTTTCCTATTATCTTCGATCTCCTATAACCCTCTATATCCTACTCTCTGTCTCCTATTATCTTCGATCTCCTATAACCCTTCATCTCCTATAACCATATATCTTCTATAACCCTCTATCTTTTATAACCCTCTATCTTTTATAACCCTCTCTCTCCATTAGCCCTCTATGTTCTACAATCTTCAATCTCCAATAACCCTCCATTTCCTACTCTCTATCTCCTATGACCCCCACCTCCTATAACCCTATATTTCCTTCCCTCTATTGCCCATAACCCTTCATCTCATATAACCCTCTATCTCCCACCCTCTATCTCATATAACCCTCTATCTCCCATAACAACTCTCTATCTCCTATAACCATCCATCTCCTATAACCCTCCACCTCAACCCTCTATATCCTACCCCCATATCTCCTAAAAACCTCTTATTTTCTATAAGCCTCCACCTCCTATAAACCACTATCTGCTACCCTCTATCTCCTATAACCCTCTATCTCCATCCTTTTCTTTTCTGCATTCTCCCTCCTAATATCCTCTTCTTACTCTTTCCAAACTCCAATGAATCATGACTGACAGGTAATGTTTCTCAAAACTTTTTCAGCACTGGGGTAATTTCAGGTCTGCTGAGCGCGAACTAGAATTTTGTGAAAATGTTGTGCACCTTCTGCCGTATGTTTACTGTTAACACTAACACTCTGACTAAACCAGCCAAGTAAATGTTCCCTGTCACCATGATAATGACATGATGATGACAAAGAGGCCAAATAACAAAATCCAATTTTAAGACCAATTGAAATGTTCACACTCATCCACATAGTTAGTTATTCATTGTATGTTATTTGCACTATTATCATTTGCACAGTTATGCTCAAGTGTTATCTATTCCATTGTTATTGCCGAGACACTTTGCATACCATTTGATCTATCTCTCTATTTTAGACCTCATTTGCACTAACTGTAGCTATACATGTCTTGTACTCTAGCTGCACCTTTAATTTGTATTTTTTTGTACTTCGTGTGTAACTTTAAGTCATTTTGCACCATTGTACCTTATATTGGCCAGGTCACCATTGTACCTTATATTGGCCAGGTCCCCATTGTACCTTATATTGGCCAGGTCACCATTGTACCTTATATTGGCCAGGTCACCATTGTACCTTATATTGGCCAGGTCACCATTGTACCTTATATTGGCCATGCCACCATTGTACCTTATATTGGCCAGGTCACCATTGTACCTTATTTTGGCCAGGTCACCATTGTACCTTATTTTGGCCAGGTCACCATTGCAAATAAGAAGCTGTTCTCAATGGCCCACCTGGTACAATAATGTGTGTAATTTTTTATTATTACACATCTGATAGCTTATTGTTGCTAGCAAAAACTGAGATTTTTTTTCAAGAAATACTGTAAAATATCTAAATATATAAAACACGTTCATTTTGGGAAAGAAATTTTTAAACAACATTTATGTGTAAATCTATTTTGCAAATGCTCACATACACAACATATTATTTGTAGTTTACATGTGCTGTAAGGCTGAACCTGGTTTAAGTTACAGTAAAGTGGGCTGCTGGGACTATTAGATAATGGAGGCCCATTCCTCAGTCGCAAACTGTGACAAATGCATCCAATGGTTCTATAAATATATTTATGTGTAATATATATATATATAATCAGTGACTGAACATTTTTTGTTTGTTAATGTACTGTATGATACCAGAAACCTTGTTAAAGATTTTCATTTATTTTTATCCACCTTCACTGAGACTGTATGGCAAGACATATCATTCATCTAAGACACATTATTCACCAAAGCAGAACTCAAATTCCTGAGCATGTGGGCCAAATTTCATGATGCGTATACAAATGTGCCTGCAATATGAATGTTCTTGCAACAAATGTTATAGCAAGAATATTCTAAAGCTGTGTCTTAAACTGATTCAAATGTGTTTATGTGAAAGAACAAAATAGTGTTCTGCTTTGTGTAATGACATCCCTGTAAACAAAATGTACATTCTAAATGTCTGCTGAGAATTACAGAAAATTATAACACATTTGTCTACAAATATATAACTTAAGTGGCTTGCATACATATTTCAATTTGAAAACTCAAAGTAAAATGTTGTGCGTCTGTCTCTGTGTGCAATACTTTTTCAAAAGCTGCTACAGGGAACGTTGCTTACAAGTTGCTATATAAGTAGTTGTCATGGCAACCTTTGCTTCTCTATGACAATAGATTTTTTTATGTCTCTCTCCACACTACTCCTACTTTCTAATCTCTCTCCACACTACTCCTATTTTCTAATGTCTCTCCACACTACTCCTATTCTTTAATCTCTCTCCACACTACTCATATTTTCTAATATCTCTCTCTACACTACTCCTATTCTTTAATCTCTCTCCACACTACTCATATTTTCTAATATCTCTCTCTACACTACTCCTATTCTTTAATCTCTCTCCACACTACTCATATTTTCTAACGTCTCTCCATACTTCTCCTATTCTCTAATTTCTCTCCACACTACTCCTATTTTCTAATGTCTCTCCACACTACTCCTATTTTCTAATCTCTCTCCACACTACTCCTATTCTCTAATCTCTCTCCACACTACTCATATTTTCTTATATCTCTGTCCACACTACTCCAATTCTTTATTTTCTCTCCACACTACTCCTCTTCTTTCTTCAAACTACTCCTATTCTCTAATCTCTCTCCACACTACTCCTCTTCTTTCTTCACACTACTGCTATTCTCTAATCTCTCTTTACACTACTCCTCTTCTTTCTTCAAACTACTCCTATTCTCTAATCTCTCTCCACACTACTCCTCTTCTTTCTTCAAACTACTCCTATTCTCTAATCTCTCTCCACCTTACTCCTCTTCTTTCTTCAAACTAATCCTATTCTGTAATCTCTCTCCACACTACTCCACTTCTTTCTTCACACTACTCCTATTCTCTAATCTCTCTTTACACTACTCCTCTTCTTTCTCCACACTACTCCTATTCTCTAATCTCTCTCCACACTACTTCTCTTTTTTCTCCACACTACTCTGGGGCGGCAGTGGCTCAGTGGGTCAAGTAGGTTGTCCAGCAATCGGGAAGGTTGGTGGTTCGATCCCCGGGTCCTCCTGACCAAGTGTCGAGGTGTCCATGAGCAAGACACCTAACCCCAGCTGCTCCCGACGAGCTGGCTGGCGCCTTGCATGGGTGACACCCCCGTCGGTGTATGAATGCGCGAATGAGGGATGCTCATTTCGGGTAATTTTCCTGACAGACAACCGGAACTTGTTAACCGATTATTAAACGTTAACTGATGAGATTATAAGATTCAATTAGCTTTAAATAAAAAAATAAATTGACGAGTGTCTGTAACCCGTTAAATATACAAAAAAAATTGTAACGGATTTGTTTTAATGTCTAAGCAGCATACAGAACAGATCAACAACAGCTGCCGGGTGCACCAGCTTTGCGTATAAGTTCACTCGGGTGCAAAGTCCAAACTAAACGATACGATGAAACTAGTTAGTTTCATACTAAAGCTGTGTCGATGTTTGGTTTCACCAAAATACACTGGCGTAAAGTCCACACCAACCAAAATATTGTCGCAGAAAATTTGTCGTAGACATTTTCACTTTCTGTTTTCAATCAAAGGAAAGTAGCTTTGATGCAGTGTTTACAGAGTTGTCAAATTATAGAATCAAAACAGTCGGTGACAATCTGGAACAAGGTTGTTGCTTACAGGAGGCCTACTGCAAATAAGGGCTATATTTCATTAACACAAAACAAAATGTTGATAACGCTTGCTATGCATTATACTAACTTAACAATATCTGCCGAGCTCAACCATTTAATTGAAATTAACATTACGGTCCTCTCCGAAAATAAAGTGCGTGTTGTCAATCACTGTGTGTGTTGTTTTTAAGGTAACATTATTTTGTCGGCTATAATGCATCAGGAGCATGATGAATTATAACCGATAAAATAATATATGCTTTCCAATATGATAGCGTTATACGTTTCTGTACATGAAAAAATGAAAGCGCAAGTTAATATCACAGTCATCGTAAATGTCCAAGGGTTGTCATTTTAAATGAAGAACGCATTGCAGACGCAAAACAGGCAGCCGGTATATTTCGCTCCTCATTACCTTAATCTCTCCACCTTTCAAAGGTGTGTGAGAAGGCGCCACGTGATTTAAGTAATATAGGCTATATATACGTAAAAAATAAAAAAAACTTCTTAACCGTTTAACTGATTAATCGGTCAAATGTTTTACTTTCGGTTAACGGTTAAACGGTCAATATGAGCATCCCTACTCTAGATTTTTACATTTTAGTATTTTAGCGGACGCTCTTACCCACAGTGACTTACAATGAATACTGGGACAGGCCCCTGGAGCAGCATGTTGGGTAAAGTCCCTTGCTCAAGGACACAATGCCATTTGGCACAGTCAGGAATCACACCCATTTGGCACAGTCGGGAATTGAACAGGCAACTTTCTAAATAGATGTCTGACTCCCTAACCATTGAGTCATTACTGTACGTACACACCGCCACAGACTTGAGCTTCAAAGTTACTGGAAGTCAATTATTTTCAATAGATGCCGGCTTCTCTCAGCTGCAAGGACCGGCAAATCAGTCGGCGTCGCGTTTTGGGCGTGTTGAGCGACCAGAGCTTCAAGCAGAAAAGTGGAAGTTTGTTCAACTTTATGGTAATGAGCTATGATGCGGTTCAGCGACAAACGACAGTCAACCAATCTGAATTTAAGTACGTCTGCTAGTCTTCCTTGCTTGATGTGAATGTCCTGCCACGTCAGAGCGGCCAAAGTGGCCAAAAGCGTCTAAAGCTTCCCCATACTTTTTTGACAAGTGTCCTTGACAGGGCGTCCAGAGCTTCTTGTGAAGCTCAAGTCTATGGCGGTGTGTACGTACAGTTACTCCTATTCTCTATGTTGATCTCTCAGCCTCACAGCCTTGTTCGCTCATATTTACAACACATGGGGTGTGTGATGAAAAAACTGAGGAACCCAACATTATTGAGTAGTGCCCTCATCACACTTTGTCCTATCTCCCTCTCTCTTTCTCTCTCTTTTTTTCTGTCTATATCTACAGTATATCTTTCTCTCTCCCTGTCCACCCATTTCTCCCTGTCTACCTCTTCTGCCTCTTCCTCTTCATCTTCTCTCTCTTTCTTTTCACCACTCTCGCTCTCATTGTATATCTATATAAGTATATTTATATTTTGCATGTATAGATGAAGTAGGTGGATCAATAAGATAAAAACCTAATTTGCCCTCTTTTAATTTCATCCATTTTGTCACAGTTGTGGTCCATGTTGTTGAAGACGGGACACAGACGCAAAGGATAACTCAGAAATTAAACATATTTTAACCAGCAAAGAACAATGCTTTGTTTAAACACTAACACACAGACTGACATCTGACACCTGATAATACTCAAACACACTTTAAATAGAGAGAATAATGAAGTGAATGGTATCATCTGTGATGGAAGACAGGGATCTTTGGTTACTTGAAGGCATGTGGTTAGGAAAAGCGGGAAAAGAAACTATACACGATATATATACAGCGGATCAACAAAAACCATCCCAACCTGGAACTCAACCATATAAACAAACAACGGAGAAACTACAATTCTGTCAGGTCCCCTAAGGCAGACCGTGACACATCCTGGCTTATTAAGTGCTGCAGGATGATTCAAGTCAACACATACGAGTCTTATCCATTTTACTGTCAAACATCCAAGAAGCTGGAGGGCCTGGAATATTATCAGCACACAGACTTTAAGAAGGCATGATGAACATGACTGCAGAACGTCTAATGTATGCAAGATGGGAGTGAAAAACTGTGAAACTTGTAATTGATAGTATGCACATTAAAAAAAGAATAGTAAAGAATCTAATCTGTACACTGATTATGTTAAAACTTTTGATTTGAAATTCTTTTATTTTTAAATAAGAATTTCCATTTGATTTAAAATGTTCTACAAATTTCACATGGGCTCAGTAAACTTTAGGATGTAGAATCAGTCAGGACATTTGCCATTCATTATTTCATGCTTACATTTCCAAAGTATTTATTCCAAACCAACCTCTGCTACTTAACTTTGGTCTAGAACTTTCAGGACAGGGTATTTTTTCGGTGGTCAATATAGTCAGTCACATGCTAATGTACAGTATGTGACAACTAAAGTACAATAACAACAGTATAATCATTTGAAAGCAATACTATTTATTATAAATCTCCCACTGACTGTGCAGATGTACACTCACCTAAAGGATTATTAGGAACACCTGGTCAATTTCTCATTAATGCAATTATCTACTCAACCAATCACATGGCAGTTGCTTCAATGCATTTAGGGGTGTGGTCCAGGTCAAGACAATCTACTGAACTCCAAACTGAATGTCAGAATGGGAAAGAAAGGTGATTTAAGCAATTTTGAGCGTGGCATGGTTGTTGGTGCCAGACGGGCCGGTCTGAGTATTTCACAATCTGCTCAGTTACTGGGATTTTCACACACAACCATTTCTAGGGTTCACAAAGAACGGTGTGAAAAGGGAAAAACATCCAGTATGCGGCAGTACTGTGGGCGAAAATGCCTTGTTGATGCTAGAGGTCAGAGGAGAATGGGCTGACTGCTTCAAGCTGATAGAAGGGCAACTTTGAATGAAATAACCACTCGTTACAACCGAGGTATGCAGCAAAGCATTTGTGAAGCCACGGGATGTGCATCCAAAAATATCTTGCTAAGATACTATCCTATCAATATGGGCCAACATTTCTAAAGAATGCTTTCAGCAACTTGTTGAATCAATGCCACGTAATACACAGTATTAGTATGGTGTTCCTAATAATCCTTTAGTTGAGTGTATATGAGCTGTGTTGGTCTAGTAATAGGCTACAGTATGGCTAAAGGGCTTGTACATCAGTCTGTTCTGAGCTGTGTTCATTGTCATTTGGATGACTAGTTCAGTGGGTGCAAACAACCGCTTTAGCAGTCATTTGTGGAACAACACTAACCAGTAGTTCTCTGTTTTTAGCAGTTATTTGTGGAAGAGTTTTAACCAGTATTATTGTGCTTTTTAGCAGTCATTTTTGGAAAAGCTGTAAAAATTCATTCTTTATTTTTAGCGGTAATTGTGGAATAGCAGTAACCAGTAGTATTGACAATTGTTTAGGACATCTCTGTGAGACAACATCCACCACGCTGCTTAAACATCCAGTTGAGCACTGGAACATGTTTCTTATTGCACTGGCTAGAACAACGTTCATAAACAGCAACGTAAGCAACCGCTATTATTCAATGATTTAACAACAGCATCTTTAACAGAGCCTATCGTCAATTAGTGTGTGACAGCGTGCTTATGTGTGTCTGCCTGAATGCATAGGCATGTGTGTTTCTGCATACACTTGTGTACATGTGAGTTCATAGCCTACCATAGATAAACGAGATAATGTTCCTCGCTATGTCTTATAGCAAAATGAACATCAGGTCAAGTCCCAAGGTGCCGTTTCACTACTGAGCAGCCAGTCACGGCAGTAAAAATGAGTCTGCTAGATGATGTGTTTTCATGCATTGTTAGGTTGTTTTCAAAGCACTCTTAGGAAACGCATTCTTTGTCTCTCAGCAAGAGCAGAAGAACTGGTGCAAATCTCCCTCTAAACACAGTAACATTCAAGCCATTCATATCTCCCCATATCATGAAAATCTATTGACATTTCTGATGAAAAACAGTTAATAAACAGTAAAAGCCAGGATTTCAAAGTGGGGCCTTTTGTTGCCCTCGCTAAACCAACCAATGCTGCACAAGTATCTGATATATAGGTTTATATATATAGAGTCTAATAAATGTTATTAAATTCAGCTCCAGGTGATATCACAGTGAGCATCTTTGGGCAAGGGAAGAGTTGCTCTGTGGTATTTTAAGGCGTGACACAGGAGGCCTTGTTGATGGCTGAAGCTTCATAGTGGGCACATATGAAATTCATAAAGGTCAGCTGCATACATTAATCCTGCTTTGTCACATCACTCATGGGGGGAGTGGGGGCTGGTACAAGAGTTCCAGGCCTAGAAGTTACCAGGCCACCGCATGAGGGGAAAGACCAAGGGGTGTGTGCGTTTGCGTGTGAGAGTGCATTCATGCACTTTACATACACAAGATTTGCATAGATTTGAATCCCCCCCAAATTCATACCCCTCCCCCGAAGCCAGAGGCAGAAGCATCTTGGCCTTTTATTTTCCAGTTCAGGGCTTTCTCTTTTGCAGATAAATGCTCTCCAATCCACCATGACAGATGTCACATTGCATCGCTTCCATTCTGATACATACCCTCTGATCCTGCCACTAACAATAAAGAGTGTACATGAGGGCTGCTTCTCCCTAGACAGCACTCTGACAATGCTGATTATTTTAAAGGTGCATCATTGGCCGTGCTGAGTGAAGGAGCCAGCTGGGGCTCTAGCTGAGATACTATGGCTCTGGCAGAGACTACGGTGGCTGCATGTCCATGGCTGGGTCTGGGGTGTCTGCATGGATCGGTTGGACACCGGCATGGCTGCATGGCTCTGGCCTCTGGAGGGTTATGAATATGGGGGGGGGGGGGGGGGGGTCCTGTCTGAATCAAAGCACGCTACAACACAACAACACACAGTCTTTCTCTCACGGTCTGTCACAGCCACAGAGGTCACCCTGACAAACCGCATTACCACAGCCTGGGAATTATGTTGATCTCCAAAGCCAAGTATGCCTAGCCCCATATTCCGCTTCTGCTTTTGTTTGCTTTTGTTACTTAGGTGCAGTAGAAGGTATAGAAAATCTGTAAGGGGGAGTAGTGTTGGCGCTATTGGGACTCAGTGAGCGTAGCATTAATCATACGAGCAGTACATCAGTAAACACAGCATGTCAGGTCAAGGTAAAGAGCACGTCCCCCTGCATTTAACAGGACTCAATAGTACCGCATACCTATTGAAACGTCAGCATTATTCACCTCAGGCTTCCTCTTTGGGATGGAGAGACATGCCATTGTTCATTGAAGAGCTCTGGAATATTATTTATGTTGCAATACACTCAAAACACAGGATCAGCAGCAATTAAGCATTCGGTAGTCTGAAGTAGAGAGAGGGAGACAGGGTAGGGAGATTGAAAACAAAGCCTGGATTTACTAAAATTGTGGGTCAGCTAGTGAAACACAGGCAGGCATGTAGTTGGAGTGCCTGGAGCTCCTGGTGTATCTGAGGGAGCGTACAAAGCTGTTTCATCAGCCTGCTGCATCCGCCCCTTATTCCCCCAGGGTAGGGGCATGGCCGCACTCTGACACAACCCCAAACCTACCCTGGGCCAAACGTGAGCAAACCCAATTATTGTCTAAATTACTGTAAGCTGACTTGGCACATGAACAATAGATTGTAGAACAGGGATGACGGATAGCTTAGTGGTTAAAGTATCGAAACCAGGAACTAAAGGGTTGCTGGATCGAATCCCAAACCCGGCAAGATAAAAATGTTTTGGAAACATTTTCTATGAAGTACATTATGTAACATTTTACATAATGCATTATTACAGCAACTATACATATCCATAATAACTAATAAGGTGTTGTCATGGCACTAAACTTTTAGGTGTCTATGTTGTTTATCGGTCATTATTTATAATAATTTGTAAAGGCTGGGACAAGGTATACGCAGTTGGAGCAAACGCAAGGTTGGAGTGTCTTTTTTGGAGCGTGTTTTGCCAATACGCAGACCTCCGCTACGTAGATTTGAGGACCTCCAAAAAGGTCTAAACACATGCTACGGAAGCTACAGTACAGTACTTTTCCTCAGGAGGGAGAACTGTGGAGTTTGTTTTCCTGACACCGAAGTCCAGCTGTCTGTCTTCGACCATCCCAACAGTTTACAACATCATATCTTCTGTAGGCTAACTATTAATCTTTCCCTAATATTACCCTAATATTTTTGGGTGTTTTAAATGTGATGTAGTAATAAGCGACAAGTAATTCTGCATTCTGTCTGCTTCATTATGTTTTCGGAATAAATAATTACTATATTGTACTCTGTAATAAAGAGTAGCCTAATAATTAATCTATGTGGTGGATTTGATATAAATATTTCATGGAGCATATAACCTAATTTTACAATGTAGCCTTAACACAGGAAGAAAATAAAAAGGAAACCCATGTGAACAATCTTTTTTTTGCCCCTGTGCCTACTCATGTTCTTTTGAGCACTCTTGCAAGTTGTAAGAATTTTTAAATCAATAATGTCAGTAGACATACTTCATTTGGCTCTTAGTGATTTGTTCAAATGAACACCTCATGTTTACTGTAGATCACCTCAAGCCAGATATAAACAACACAGCCGAAACTCAGACTTTTGTCAATACAGTTGAAAAGCACAAAATCAGGAGGGACATTTCCAAGAAGCTACTCTAAAACATTGCAATTTCCCCCTCTGGTGGATATAAACTACCAGGCGTACTCAAATGCAGGTCGAAGCATAACCACACCATTGTCAAAAAAGAAGTGTTCATGGTTCACGTCAGGAAAACAACACACTGCCCTTGCACACTTTTCTACATGCGTTGACTATGGATCCGCCATACGGCTCTGCTTATAAGCAGTGTATAATGTATTATAACCATACTGATTGATAAACATAGATAAGATAATTATAGTATATTCTAGCAACAATTAGATCACTTTGACTATTGAAACAAAACACATAGGGGTAAACCTAATTTTATTTCTAAAATGTAAATGTGACATTCACAATTATCTGAAATTATTTTTTTATTTTTAATGTTTTATTCTGTTTGTAATTGTATAATGACATCACTCTACTAACTTAACCCAACGTACAACAGGGGGAAAATTTTGTAGGAAGCATTAGTAGTGTCTTGATCTAAATACTCACCCTCAATCTTGGAGAATACTCACCACTGAACAAGATGCTAACTTTCTCTGTCTCATTATTTTACTCCGTAAATGCAGGTATGTAATGTACAAGGTACTAATTAAATGTCTCACCAAACATTGAGAAAACATTAACAATGTAGTAGATCAGGCTGTTTTGATGGCAATACGTAAAATAAAAAAATTTACAAAACAAAAAAAGATTAATGTGTACGTTTCTGGAGTCAGGGAAACGTAAAGCCTCGTACTTATCCTAACCTTAACTTCACCCTAACCTTAACATTACAGACCTAGCATGTTATGCCGGAACTAAACATTGCACAAGTATTTTAAATGATAACCAATTGGCCTATTCTTGGAAATGTTCCGGTTGAACTGTGATTCAATACGTACAAAAGCTCACATTTGAATGTTCATTTCATAATTCTGTCTTTGTAGTGCGGCAAAATTTCCATTACGTACAGTTATAGGTTTCCAATAGGATTCCACTTCCTTAGACACTTGGTGCACACTCAATCAAAGTGGAATCCTATTGGAAACCTACTAAATTTTGGTCAAAAGAATGGATTTAATGTTAAATTATGTTAATTGTGTTTTTTCATCTTAAAAGATAGGAAGGGACTGGAAATTCATTATTGTTTTATAAGCTGACAGTTAAACATGAATTGCATCATTCAAGTCAGGATGCATTTACTAAACCCCTAGCCACCCTGTGAAAGAAGCAGTAGTCTCTGAGTAGTCTCATAGTAGTCATTTACTAAACCCCTAGCTACCCTGTGGAAGAAGCAGTAGTCTCTGAGTAGTCTCATAGTAGTCATTTACTCAACCCCTAGCCACCCTGTGGAAGAAGCAGCAGTCTCTGAGTAGTCTCATAGTAGTCATTTACTAAACCCCTACCTCCCCTGTGGAAGAAGCAGTAGTCTCTGAGTAGTCTCATATTAGTCATTTACTAAACCCCT
>JACXGM010003475.1:0-41737 GCA_016801145.1 Umbra pygmaea
ACCGTTGTTTTAAGTTGGACTTTACACCTAGTAAGGGCTAGGTGTAAGATTTAAGTTGTAACTTATGCCTACGTCGGAACTATTTTAGCTGGTGCAACCCAAAAATTTTTAGTAGTGCGTAAACTCCATCCTAAATTAGAATTACGTTCAAACTAGGCTATGTTTTAACTTACGCACAGCTGGTGCAACCGGCTGCTGGTCTTCTCAAGAAATTAGCATATTGTGATAAAGTTCATTATTTTCCATAATGTAATGATAAAAATTTAACTTTCAAATATTATAGATTCATTGCACACCAACTGAAATATTTCAGTTTCATGTCATTTATTGTTTTAATACTGATGATTTTGGCATACAGCTCATGAAAACCCAATCTCAAAGAATTAGCATATCATGAAAAGGGTCTCTAATCGAGCTATTAACCTAATCATCTGAATCAACTAATTAACTCTAAACACCTGCAAAAGATTCCTGAGGCTTTTAAAAACTCCCAGCCTGTTTCATTACTCAAAACCGCAATCATGGGTAAGACTGCCGACCTGACTGCTTTCCAGAAGGCCATTATTGACACCCTCAAGCAAGAGGATAAGACACAGAAAGAAATTTCTGAACAAATAGGCTGTTCCCAGAGTGCTGTATCAAGGCAACTTGGTGGGAAGTCTGTGGGAAGGAAAAAGTGTGGCAAAAAACGCTGCACAACGACAAGAGATGAGGAAGATTGTGGAGAAGGACCGATTCCAGACCTTGGAGGACCTGCGGAAGCAGTGGACTGAGTCTGGAGTACAAACATCCAGAGCCACCGTGCACAGGCCTGTGCAGGAAATGGGCTACAGGTGCCACATTCCCCAGGTCAAGCCACTTTTGAACCAGAAACAGCGGCAGAAGCGCCTGACCTTGGCTACAGAGAAGCAGCACAACAAAACAACAACACATTTTGCATGTCATTCAGAAATCAAGGTGCCAGAGTCTGGAGGAAGACTGGGGAGAAGGAAATGCCAAAGTCTGAAGTCAAGTGTCAAGTACCCACAGTCCGTGATGGTCTGGGGTGCCATGTCAGCTGCTGGTGTTGGTCCACTGTGTTTTATCAAGGGCAGGGTCAATGCAGCTAGCTATCAGGAGATTTTGGAGCATTTCATGCTTCCATCTGCTGAAAAGCTTCATGGAGATGAAAATTTGATTTTTCAGCACGACCTGGCACCTGCTCACAGTGCCAAAACCACTGGTAAATGGTTTACTGACCATGGTATTACTGTGCTTAATTGGCCTGCCAACTCTCCTGACATGAACCCCATAGAGAATCTGTGGGATATTGTGACGAGGAAAATGAGAGACGCATAACCCAACACTCTGGATGAGCTTAAGGCCGCTATCGAAGCATCCTGGTATTCCATCACACCTCAGCAGTGCCACAGGCTGATTGCCTCCATGCCACGCTGCATTGAAGCAGTCATTTCTGCAAAAGGATTCCTGACCAAGTATTGAGTGCATAACTGAAAATAATTATTTGAAGGTTGATTTTCTTTTTTTTGTATTACAAACACTTATTTTATTGGTCAGATGAAATATGCTAATTCTTTGAGATTTAAGAGTTACATTTTTATCATTACATTATGGAACATAATGAACTTTATCACAATATGCTAATTTCTTGAGAAGGACCTGTATTAACTGTGATACTTGTTAAAATGTAAATACGTTCTGTCACATTCAACATTGAACAGCCCCTCACAGCTGGGAGACCTGCCCTGCAGTTGGGCATCATCTTCATAATGTAGGTGGCATTACCTCCAGCTTGAAATCATCTGCATTTACCAAGAACATAAAAAAGGAATAGCTCAGACCATAGTGAAGCAATGTTAATATAACAAGTAGAACAGAATTCTAACTCGTGTCTGTCTTACTTTGATTTTGTGGCATTTAATAGTCTTTTTAAAATGTTTTACGTTTTCCTGATTGTGGACATTTATGGTACAATACAATTTACAACTTATTCAGACAGCAATAGTGGAACTAGGTTGTTGTTCAGTAGAATAGGCTATGTAGACAAAACTAGAATAAGTACTCATGAGAGCTCTGTAGTGGAATTTCTATCTGCAACGTTTGAGAACAT
Source organism: Umbra pygmaea (assembly GCA_016801145.1). NCBI lineage: Eukaryota > Metazoa > Chordata > Actinopteri > Esociformes > Umbridae > Umbra > Umbra pygmaea. The sequence goes on from JACXGM010003475.1 coordinate 2,111, forward strand.
TCACAGGTGAATGCAGCCTATTCCATGTCCCACAACAGCACACTTTCCCAACACAACAGGTGCCACAAATCAACAATCATTTGCACATCAAAGAGAACTCAGTTAGAATTTGGTGTTGGATATAGACATTTAATGGATTAAGGTTGACACATCCTCAGTTAATGATGCATGTTACTTCAACCGCATTGTGAATGAAAACATTAAGATTTTTGAGAATATTTTACTGATTTTTGATGAAGGGTATCCACTCATGCAAATGTTGTGTGGGCATTAACTAACATCAGGTCAGACATTTTAAACATTTGGTCTCATTGCAAGTATTTATAAACTACTCAGTGTGGTAGAAGAGTTTGAGGATTCTGTAAAAGTTCTGTAATTGTAGAGTTCTAACTAGCACCAACAAGTGTTCCCCTTGTTAACTGATTAACCCCATATGGTTCTACTTAGCTTCAATATCTTTGAGTGTATATACTGTATACCGATCAGCCATAACAACTGTCTAATATAGTTTAGGTTCCCCTTTTGCTGCCAAAACAGCAGCACCATGCACAACAAACTGTGATGCACCTTGTGTTCTGACACCTTTCTATCAGAACCAGCATGAACCTTCTCAGCAATTTGAGCTAAAGTAGCTTGTCTGTTGGATACGAGCACATGGGCCAGCCTTCCCTCTCCAAGTGCATCAATGAGCCTATACCATCAACAATATACTGTAATTTAACATGTGTTGTGGCAAAACCAATTAAGGAGTTCTATACTGATGTACAACTTTACCCAGGAAATTACTGGGCCAACATGGCCAAATATAAAGGATACACTGATTTTATATTGTCCAAACCTCCCGAATAAATACCTAAGCAGCAGCGTAACTCACTAGATATCAGTGACCATTTCTCAATTAGATGCATCAGAGATAACCGAACCTTGCTTTATCACATGATTTCTTTTAGAAATGTTGATCAAGAAGCCTTTGAACAAGACTGCCATCAATGTGATCTTGATTGCATTTCTGCAATTTCACAGGTTAAACTTGCAATTGAGTATGTTGAACTCCGTAGCATCCTCTACACCTCAAGTGAGAGGAAATCAAATGATATAGGAATCAATGGTAATCAAGTGATTACGCAGGAACACTTTGATTTTACGAATCAACTTGTTCACTGAAAAAGATACCTTATAACATTGCTACAACATAAAAATCCATGTATAACAATTCTATATTTAAAAAGTAGCAAAGAAAATGTGTAAACTGCACGTCATAATACCTTAGTCTATACCGTGAGCTACAGTTCCATGCATCCATTATGACTCCAATCATAGGCACATCTGGTCAATTCATACAGTGGCTAGTCTGCTATAACCAGCATAATCCTATTCTGCAATTGGAGCTACAGTATTTGTTGGATCGAACCACACGGGTCAGCCTTCGCTCCCCAAGCCTGTTGCCGGTTCACCACTCTTCCTTCCTTGGACCACTTTTGATAGGTGCTGACCACTGCAGACCAGGAACATTCCACAAGAGCTGCAGTTTTAGAGATGCTCTGACCCAGTCGTCTAGCCATCACAATTTGACCCTTGTTAAAGTTGCTAAAATCCTTACGCTTTTAACACCTAATTTTTTAGCTCTACTTTCGTAGCTAGTGGGTGAAGTGCTGTCTGGAGTACTGGGTATACTCTAGCAGGCATACCCTGGCTAGCAAGGATCGTTTTCACCATTGGTCTTCATAATATAAAATGCTAGTAAGTTAACACAAATCTTTTACATTCATTGCCAATATATATTTTTTGAAGGCTAACAATATTTTGTCAATTAATAACACTTCACAATAGGCAAATTCATAATATTTAATGGAATGCCTAACTAACAGGTGGCTTGCTTCGATTTGTTTAAAGTTAACCTATGGTGGCTTGGCTAGTTAGTGAGTAGATTCATTGTGGAGTGCCCCTGCCCTGTGGGAGGTCTTCGAGGCACAGTGGGCTAAGTCGCTGCCTTACAGGACAGTCAAAGTCATGATTGTCAGTGGTTCAAGCCTGACTTGGGCTTCACCGACTTTGGCCGGACACCCAGCACGAGGCAGCAAAAATGGACATAGCACTGCCCTGGATTTGGGATAGGTAAGTTTAACTATTTACCTTGCCTCCAGCGACTCCTTGTGTGCAGATTGGGCACCTGTAAGATCAATCAGAGAAGTATAGATGTTGAACGTAATTATCCCATGCATGAGCTGACTAAGGGCTTTCATGTTGGATGAACAGTGTCAAAAAGAATCAGCCGGCTTGATGACGTGGTTGGATGAACCATATGAGTGCCCCTCACCATTCCACATCTGTCCAAGGAGCTGCAGAGCTGCCGACAATGCAGGGTTAGTGGGAATTGGACAGGACCAATTGGGAGGGGAGAAAAATGGGGAGAAATTACAACACTGGCAGCCAAACTGCATGAAAGTGTACCTCTTAAATTGAATACTCAGACAAAGATAGTCAGTTTGCTACTTCAGTTTACTGCACCCACAGATATCTGTGTGGGAACAGGTTTCACAGCAATTGCAAACTCATTCTGGATCCCTCAATAAAAACAAAATGTCTGGTCTTATAACTTCTTGGACCCTCCCTTCATAGACTGACAGTCATTGTCCAGAACTACGCAGACGCAGACTCCTCAACTGATGCCACCAAAGTCTAAACATAAACAAGAAATACAGTACAATGTTACAGATAGGATGGTAAAATGTTAACTGCAATTGGTCATACTGATCCAGGTCAAAGATCATACAACAATCACAGTACATCAGAAACATGTTCCTGTTTAGTTTAGCCACTTCATAATAGTTAGCTAAGAACATAACATTTCATTAGAATGCAACTACTCTTCATAATGAATGTATCCCAAATTCATAGTCTTTGGTTAAGTACCAGTCTGTGTATATTTTGACTTGTTTACTCAATCAGTCCGACCCTGGCATTGTCAAATGTCACCATACCTAATCACTCTTGAGCCATATGTTCTAATAACAATCCAGCAGACAGACAGCCTTGATAACAGAAAAAGACCGCTACATCACAGACAGCTTTAGTTATCGTTCTCTCTGTGATAGTTCTGTCAGTGAGCGAGACAGTTAAGCCCAATTCTCCCATGTGGTGTGAGAAGGCGGAAATTCCTGACATGATTAGAAAATCATGGTCGATTGATTGAAATGAACCAAAAACGCATTGGACGGAGGAGGTTATTGGCTACTACAAAATAATTGTTGGACGGGATGGTTATTTGGAAACATTGCCAGACAACATCACATGGTTAACTTTTTAATAAAAATTTAATTGCACATTACTTGCCATCCTGAATTCAAATTCTAGGTGACTTAAACGGAAACGATGAAGCATGAAATTTCTTTTTCTATAGAGCGGGGGATTTACAGTGCAGGCACAGGGAGTCACTGAGACACTTTTGGGTCAACAATTTAAAATAAGTTGGGTGCCTGCTTGGCATTTAAAAGAACAAACATTGGTGGCTTGGTCCCCCTCAGAGTTGTAGTGTTCCTACAAACAGCATCTAACATTTTAATGAATCGAGCTGCATCAATGAAATACACTTGGCAATACAGAAACGTATGCTTTACTCGATAAAATAGATACTTTTCAAACGTATTACATCTATTTCAGAGATAATTTATTTCGCTAATTCTAATGGATAAACACATATATACATATATACACACATACACACACACGTTTGTCATCAAAATTATTCAACCTCCATTGCAAATCTGATGTATTGTCAAAATGTACAGACTGTCAGCCAGAGGCAAAGCCACGGCAAGGCCAGGCAGGGCCTTGGCCCAGCCAGAACTAGTACTGGCCCAGCCAGTCAGAATGGCTTCACGTTTTTATAATACAAAATTAAACATTTGATTGGTTGTCTGTACTCTTGCCTGACTAATCAACTAAAATAAAAATCAGTAGGAGGTTCTTGAAATTTAATTGGCTATATCGAATCAAATGCTATCCTGCATTTCTTTTTCTATGATGCTATCCCAAATTTATTTTTCTAAGTTTACTGTTACGTAGAGCTGTTTGTGCACATCTCTGCAGGCTTACGGAGCTGGCCATGGCTCTGACTCCACCTGCATTTAGTAATTTCAGTCTTTTTAGTTTTTATCAGTCTACTGTAACTATTGGCAACATGTCTTATGTGGTTGGACAAGGCTATCGGATTGTGCACATGATGTGAGTAAAAGATTGCCCAAATATTTCTATTTTCATTTGAAATAAAATCTAAATACTGAAATGGGAGATTAAAATGATTTAGTTTTATTTTCAATTTAGTCTTTTTATTCTTTCTTTGAGATCATGTAAATTCTGTTAACCTCTTATATCCCATCATCTGCAGAATCAAAATGCAGTGAACAAATACATTTCAGCTTTTGTTTAGCATCTTTGGATACTGATAAAAAGTCAAACTAAGTAAGATGGCTAATATGGCTGCCAAAATCAACCCTGGTCAGGCCTATGGGATGAGTTGCATGGAATGCAGTGCCACAGCACAGAAATCAATACCGTAGATAGTGTATTAATATCAAAGAAAAGTCATCACACATTTGTAAAAATCTCCCTTAATTGGCCTATACACAGTAGAAAGGTGGGCTCAATTTCAAATTAATGCGAGTTACGCTAGTATCTGCTTCCAACAGAAAGGAGTTTCACCCTGAAACTTGATGGAAATTGGATAAAAGAAATATCCCCAATGATAAAGTGTTAAAGCTGGATGATGGAAATTAGAAAGTTATTTAGCCAGGGCACAGCTTCAAATCAAATTGGCGGGGAAAGGAAGACAGCGCCAGCCACGGAGGTCAACGCTGCAACAAGGCAGCATGAATCCGGTAAAAAAAGTCAGTCTCGTCGGTTTTGTATTATTGTGTTATTTGCCAGCTTTTGAAAATTTCTTGGCGTGATTTTCTGGATTGGGTTTTTGGTGTGATTAAATTCAAAATGTTTGGTTTATAATATCATGTAATTGATGTTGTTATGGTAGAATCTTTTTCACATTCCATTGATGAAGGTTGGGAGAATTTGAGCAATAGTTGATAACTAGGTAGTAACGTGAGCTATCAAAAACATTTTTTACCAGGTATTAACGTCAACGCTGTAAAGCAGTACACTAACCTGGTTTATTGTGGCAAGACAGCCATGTGTGGCTGCAATGAAATGCATTGTGTAATTGTAAGCTAATTGATTCGTATTCATTAAATACTGTCAACATTAGCATGTTGCATACATATTGCATAGCATATTGTGCGATTATTGAGGTAAAATATCAGTAATTTGAAGTCATTTTGGATGCCCCATTGTGGAGTTAATTGTCCTGCTGGGCATGTTATTTTAATAGGCCTACAATGTTGTTCATCTTTGGACTAGTCAGCATTTTTGAGATGCATAGCCAGACACCAGCCTCTGTAATGTTCTTGAGGAATCTTAGCCCATGCCTCATGAGCAATGGCCTCCAGTTCAGTTGTATTCTTGGGTTTGGTGCTGCAACCACCTTCTTCAAATCTTACCAGAGATTTTCTATGGGGTTCAAGTCAGGTGACTGTGATGGCCACTGTAGCATCTTCCAGGATTTCTTCTGCAACCAAGCTTTGGTGTACTTTGAGGTATGCTTGGGATCTTTGTGCTGTTGGAAGGTCCAATGACGCCCAAGCTTCAGCTTCCTCAAAGATGGCATGATGTTTTTTCCTAGGATTACCTAATACTTCAATGAATCCATCTTGCCACACTGCAGTTTTCCTGTGCCAGAGGATGCAAATCAGCCCCAGAGCATCACCGAGCCTCCACCATGCTTGACTGAGTGTTCTTTTCAGTGTATGCTTCATTCTTCCTCCAAACATACTACAGATCCATCGCTGCCGAAAAGATCCAGTTTTGTTTCATCACTCCACAGAACAGAATCACAAAACCTCTGAGGCTTTTTATATGATTTTGAGCATATTAACCTATCTTGTGCTTTTGGGTCAGTAGTTGTTTTACATCTTGGAGTTCTGGCATGTAAACCTGCCTGTTGCCAAAAAGTCTTGCTGCAGGTCTTATGCAGTCACTCAAGGGGTTTTCACAACCTGCCATCTCAGAAATCTGGTTGCAGTTGTTGATGGCTTCCTTTTTCTGCCCCGTCCAGGTAGTGTAACCACCGTTACTGCCCCGTCCAGGTAAGGTAACCACCGAACTTGCAAACTATGCATTCAATGGTGTCTCTGGGAACATTCAGTGCCTTGATATGGGGTATGGGGTTGTGGATGGGGTTGTGGATGTGAGCAACCAGATAACAGGAGTGAGGAGTCATTGTTAAGTAATGATGATTGATTAATTGGCGCCACCTGTGTGAAACAGACACACTGAAAAGAACAAACACACCCACAAAAGACCAATGTTTTTTTGGGGATTTGCATTGGCGCAATGCTGAAGCAGCTGTGTGCGTCGACGTATTGGTGGCTGGAGATTGTTTGTAGTGGAGGCACGAGATACAAACTGTGTAGTAGGCTGTTGCAGAGTTATCGGCGGATTGGCAGATCGTGACAGCTGTGCCATGACTGGGGTTGGCATGGAGGGGAGTTTGGATGGGAGTGTATGGGATATTGCCAACTTTGGTGGACATTTTGAGGAGTCACATGTGAGGAGGAAGAAGAAGCGTGCATGGGAGAGAAAGGGTGGTGAGTATAGCTCGGGCGGAGGGGAAAGGGACAGGACGGGGAGATATGGAGGAGGTTTATAAGGTTTTAGTGATGTTTACTGCCCCGACAGGTAAGGTGCTGCACCCATTCACACTCACTATAGGACACACTCACAGGACAGGATTGGATATAATTTTCAGTGATCAGGTGAAGAAAGTCTGCTCGGATAGATTTAGTTGTACGTGCTGCTAGGAGGTATCTAGGTATTAGTGACATTACTGGGGTGATGATTTGCAAGGTGTTGGTTGGGTCAAGGGGTGATGGGGTAGAGCATTTGCCGACTTAGGATGGTTTTTGTGGTCCTTCAATGGAACGCAAGGAGTTTGGTGGCTAATAGGCTGGAGTTTAAGAGGTTTGTGTATGGTTTGGATGTGGTGCCTGATGTGGTGTGTGTGCAAGAAACATGTCTTAAACCTAGTTTGGATTTTGTAGTTCCAGGATTCAGGTCAGCCAGGTGTGATAGGGTTCGAGGGCACGGGTAGAGGTTGTGCTACGTTTGTTAAAGAGGGGGTGGAGTTCAGACAGGTGGAGGTTCAGGTCTCAGATTGTGTGGGCATAGAGGTTGTGTGTCTTAGGGAGAATATAGGGATTGTTAATTATTATAACCCCTGTGAGCAGCTGGTGCTGGAGAGGTTGGCAGAGGTTGACGAGGTGCAGTGCTGGTAAGGTGATGTGGTGTGGGGACTTTAATGCTCATAACGAGGTGTGGGGTAGTGTGAGGTAATGGTAATGGAAGGACGGTGGAGGACTTTATGGGGTGTCATGGGCTGGTGTGCATCAATGATGAGAGGGGCACTAGGATTAATGTTGTAAGGAAGTCGTAATCTTGTTTGGATTTGACACTGGTGTTTGATTCATTGGCGGTGAGGTGTGATTCGGGAGTAGCCTGGCAGTACGTTGGGGCCAGGTGCGTACAGATATTTGTACCGCCTCCACCCCATTAACACACTGCATGTGTGTGAAGACATGGTACTAAATGACCAGCAGGGGATGCTGATGCTGTAATGTTGCACAAAGATCCTTGTGTGGTACCACCACGCTAAGCAGGGACGCCTACAGGAATCCCAGGGCCCAGGACAGAATTTAAGGTTAACATTTTATTGTCGAATGTTTTCATTTGTAGCTATGCCACATTCAAACCACTGTTTTCAACACAGGTCATTTATCATGTAATTTTTCCATTCATAACCAAAGTAGCAGCGAAATTAAACAAACTGTGACCATGCTTAAATAGCCCCTGTCTATCTGCGCAGACTTGCAAACTTGTTTGACAAAGCACAATGCTCATATATACTAATATGTGTATGCTAGTACTACCTTAAATTGTTCTTACCGCATGTTGTCACTATACTGCCAAGGTATGGGACATTATTAATTGGCGAGCAGTTTTTTGTTTGTTACTTTAGCACAGGTTTTAGGTTATCGTTTTTGATTGGCTGTTTGTAGAACAAACCATTTTTAAAAAGGTTGTATCACAAGGAGCTACAAAAAATAAAAAGCTAGAAGAAAAAACATGATTCCACCTAATCAATGCAATTCTTCTTCTATTTAATAACAGTATTTCTTGATAGTACTGAATATTAAAAATTACTGAATAGTTCATTTTATTTGATCTGGCCCCCAATCGGGCCCCACTCCAAGCCTGGGCCCAGGACAACGTTAACGGCCGTTGTTAAGGGGCTGTAATGGTAACTCCCATAGAATAATATGGTCCCTCCTTAACGGCAAACTTCTAATGTTTACTAAGCACAATAGCTTGGGGATGAGGTAAGACTTGACACGATATGCCAAATGGTCAAACGTATGTGGACATCCCTACCAATGTTGGAGTAGGGATAATGGTCTGGGGCTGTTTTTCAGGGTTTGGGCTATGGCCCTTATTTCTAGTAAAGGGTCATTTTAATGCTACTGAAAACAAATACATTTTAGACAATAGGGTGCTTCCAACTTTGTGGCAACAGTTTGAAGAAGGCCCTTTCTCTGGTGCAGCATGACCCTAAGCACAAAGCAGGATTCAACAGGTTCAACAAGTTTGGTGTGGAAGAACTCGAGTGGCCTGCACAGAGTCCTGACCTCAACCCCATTGAACACCTTTGGGATGAACTGGAACAGCGTTTAGGAGACAGGCCTTCTCATTCAATATTAGTGCTTGACCTCACAAATTCTCTTTTGGATGAATGGGCACAAATTCCCACAAACACAATTGTTAAAAGCCTTCCCAGATGAGTGGTGGTTGTTATAGCTTCATGGGGGTCTAACTCCATATTTTTGCTAATGGATTTAGAATGGGATGTCCAACAAGCTCATATGGGTGTGGTGATCCAGTGTCCACAAACTATAGGCAATATAGAGTATATCAATTATTTTAATTGATTGGAGTTGAAAAGTTGCAGCTAGTTGAGGTCAAATTGAATTATAAGTACTTAAACTAAATATTAGACCCACCTTTTGCAAATCAGACACCTGACACAAAATGCTTCTGACTTACTAGTATTTAATCATATCAATGATGGGTTTTCTACTTTCCCTGTGGTCTTATGTAATATAAAAGCACTTTGAAATTCATTATGTCTTTGGGCTTAGATATGAATGGATACTTCACCTTGGTGAAGGATTGTTCTTCTTGTTCTATCCTAGCACAGTCTGTATAAACACTGCCATCTACTGGGCATTTGACTGTACAACTATATAGCCCACTCCTCTGGCTGCCTTTTGAAAGTACATTACACTGCTTCTACATTTCACATTTTAGCTTTATCGGCAGCTCTGCAACTCTTTGTAAAGATGTGTGATGACGAGGGGCTCGCACATGGTTCATCCAAATTTGTTTTCTTCTTCCAACTGAAATATTTATTTCCACACCCTTAGATACTTGAGTGCATACAAGGCGAACTTAAAACAACGAACGTCAGGAAACCCGCTCCACTAGTGACTCAGCATAGGAAAACAACAAACACTAGAATCTAGCATGAACAAATAAGAAACTGGAGACTTACAGAATACTGGACTGGGAACTGGAAACAAGAAACACAAAGCACTTTGACAGGAACAATGACTAACAAGCAAACATAGCAAACACAGGTGTATATATACAGATAGTCTAAGTGATAGTCTAACAGCTGTAGACAATAACGAGGACATAGAAGTACAATGACTAGAATGGCTGACAGATCTAGATTTACGGAACATACATCATGAAACCACTAGAGGGTATCAACGGACCTATTACCTAAATACAAACCAAAAGAATACCATCACACAACTACAGGAATGGAGAACTAAACAGATGAAACACCATACATAACAAAGCCCAGGGGATATCCATATGGGATAGTCTATACAGTCTATAAACACTGGAAATGAATGAATACACCATATACAGACATCATACATAAATAAACCATAGCACTGGACAATCTCAACCTAATACACCAGAATACAGGGGACATCATGACAGTACCCCCCCTCTAAGAAGCGGCTCCCAATGCGACGGGAGCGATGAGGAGGTGGGGCAGGCACCAGTGATGGTACAGTGACTGGGACCGTGGGAGGTGGTCAGGGAGCAGGAAACCCCGGTGGAGACCAAGTGGCAGGGGCCACAGGCGGCGGAGCAGAAGGCAGTGCTGCAGGAGGCACAGTTGGCGGCTCACCAACAGGGACCGCTGGCGGCGGCCAGGCAACAGGGACACTGGGGGCGGCCAGGCAACAGGGACACTGGGGGCGGCCAGGCAGCAGGGGACACTGGGGGCGGCCAGGCAGCAGGGGACACTGGGAGCGACCAGGCAGCAGGGGACACTGGGGGTGGCCAGGCAGCAGAGAACAGGGGGGGTGGCCAGGCAACAGAGGAGCCTGTCAGTGGCCAGGCAGCAGGAGAGCCTATCGGAGGCCAGGCAGCAGGGGAGCCTGGCGGAGGCCAGGCAGAAGGAGAGCCTGGCCTTGTTGGTGATGGTTTGTCTTGCAGGTAAAAAATTTTGTCACGAAAGTCTATCTTGTTTAGACTTTCCGCCACCTGTTTATGCACACCGGTTTTGTTTGAAACAAAGTAGTCCTGAGAAGGTTTATATCTTATGTATACTCCATTCATTCTACCGGTCGTGAACTTACTAAAGACTATTGACATTACCTGTTATCCCTGTCTGCCTCCAATTCTATCTCCTCCACCACAGAGTGTGACATTAATAACAAAATTAATTGAAATGGAATATTAGAATGGAATAGAACATTCCATAATTGTAGCAACAGTGGAATATAACATTTAATAACAATGCCTCATAACCTAACCACTAATTTAATGTAACTTTGAGGTGGCAGCTCTCTTATGCTCTGGTGTTGCCTTCATCAACCTTTTATAAGGTGAGGCGGTTAGTATTGCCTCATACTCTGCCTTGCCCTTCTTTCACCTAAGACTGCTAGTTAGCATAAGATACTATTAACCAGGCTTGTCATTGTCTGAATGACAGGTATAAACACAGCCATTACCATAAAGGTGTAACTATTCCCAGGGGGCTAGGTACCCCATAGGAAGCCAGGGCCAGTTGCCTCCAGCACACTCATCCAACATATTGGGGTAAGGTCGGATAAATAGCCCCCCTAGAACAATGTTTGATTTCAGAAACCAAAAAGCAAAGTTTGGAAACAAATTGTCATGGCCATGCTCAGGCGAATGATTTTATGAAGGGAAATAAATGGCTAGAGATTAGATTTTTAGAATATTTTATAAAATGTTGATTTTGGAATTTATTTTTTTGAGATTTTTCCCCATTTTTCTCCCCTCCCAATTCCCTCTAATCCTGCCTTGTCTGCAGCTCCACAACTCCTTGGACAGATCTGTGGGATGGCAAAGGACATGGTTCATCCAACCGCATGTCGCCCAGCCGACAATTCTTCTCACACTACGAATCCAACACGGACGCCTTTAGTCGGATCATGTAAGGATGATTATGTTCACCAAATATACTTCCGCAATTGAACCCACAGGCGCCCGATCTGGACACAAGGAGTCACTGGAGAGCGACGTGGTCGAATGTTCTCCACGTTTCTGCCTGGGTTTCCTCCGGGTGCTCCGATATCCCCGACCATCAAAAACATGCAGGTTAGGTTCTCCAGTCAGTGCCCCTGACGAAAGCACTGGCTTAGATCTGGATTTGGTCCCCCGGCACTGTAAATGGCTGCCCACTGCTCCCTTGAGGGATGGGCTAAAGGCAGAGAATGAATTTCGCTGCATGTATGTGTATATGACAATAAGGTACCGTTACCTTACCTTTATCTTATTTAACCCAAATCTTGAGCAGCACTATGCCAATTTACGCTGCCTCATGCAGGAGCCCTGGGAAAGTCAGAGGAAGTACCAGGGTAACTGCCCCCCCAGTGTGGTAACAGGCTCCATTAAAACAAAATGAAATACATTTTTGTTTTGTGGATAATAGCCATGGTTAGGCGAACTAATTATGAAGGGAAATAAATGTCTAGAATTTACACCTAGATCACAGAAGTTAAGATATAAAAGCATTTTAGAAAGGGGGGGCAAGTTACCCCACTAGCAAGGCTGTAAGTACTGCCGCAGGCTCAGCCTTCCTCCCTTCCTTTTCCTTCACCTAAGATTGCTAGTTAGCATAACTAGTTAGTACTAACCAGGCTTTTCATTGTCTAAATGACAGGTAGAAACACAGCCATTACCATACATATGTAGCTATCATAGTGGGGGGGGGGGGGCAGTTGAATGGAGAAGAAATGCTTTACTAACCCAATATTTACAAAGGGCACTGTAGTGGTTGATTAGGATGGACACTATTGTGAGCTAGCTCCGTCCAAAGCTTGCAGCTAAGAACCTTGTAAAATAATCCGGTAGCTTGGATCTTTTAGCCTACCATCACAGGCACACTCCTATTATCTGTGCTACCTTAAAAGAAATCCTTGCTCCTGACGCAGACAAAGAACAGAGTAATGAAGCAGTGTGAAATATAGTGTCTCTTTTCTTTATTTGAAATCATACGGTGGTCATAGCTATGCAGATTCCCATCGTTATTTGAGGCTGTTTTGATGGATGTCTGCTGAAAAGTAGTTCATCCATTTCTATTTTGCTGAATACTCAAAGCAAATGAAAATATGATTCAAATATTAATGAGGCAAGGGTTCTGACTGCCATTCGAGACATGGACTGTTCCAGCCACTCAGGTCCACTAGACACAGCCAGAACAGGAGACTCCTGTCAAAAAGAGCAAGACTGGGTAACAGCTTCTATGCCCAGTACGTCAATATCCTTCCCCATCCCAAACACTGACGTGTCACTTGGTAAAGCTACAGTAAACTTTTCTCCTGCGGACCCAGCACCTGTTGTTCGTGCTACCGTCCTCTCATCCTGGGCTCTCTGACACCTCCTCTGCCAGTTGTTATTTACTTAACCAGGAGAAGGAGTTTGAAGCGGTGAGGGGTGTCGGTGCTAATGACTAGCCTCTGTTTTCAAAGCATGGTCACTGATAGAGAAAGTGTGTGGTGTGTAGGGTTAATGTATTAGGGTGTTTTAAAGTGTCATGTTATTATTACATGTGTTTACTAGGGTTTGTGTATGTGGGGGGGGGGGGGGTTAATGATGAAATGCATCCTGGCCCAACACCTTGAATGAGTCAGAGGCGTGACCAAGGGAAAGAAAGGTGTTAGAGTGTTTACCCCCATATGGCCCCCAGTATAATTTAACAAATCCTCATTATGAATGACAATTTAGACAGGCCAATTGTTTCTAATAACAAGTTTTAATCCGTACATACTCTATATTTTTCCAAATTAAATATTTTATCATGATTAATTACACTATATTTACATAGCATTTAGAAGATCTTACTTAAGCAAAAGGCAATTGTCTTGTGCAAGGGTTTCTGGGAAATGTACTTCAAAATGCATGCACGGTTGAACACTACAAAAATCCACCAGAAGCATAGTAGACCACCCGGGGACTTTTGGCATACTATTTTTGGTGTACTATGGTTAGGGACATGCTGGGCTTAATCTGGCATCCTATACAATGTGCATATGCGAATTGGGACAAACTACAGTTTGGCAGGTGTGTCACCTTATTGATATACCCCAGTGAAACACTAATTCATGGATGACAATATAAGAGTTGCAATGACTAAGATGAACTTGAAAAACAAAAAGACGACTATCAGGTTGTTCAGAAGAATCCTAGGGCTGACTAAAATCTTGATTTGCCGCATTGATGCTTTACTAGACTATTTGTGTCTACATTTAATAATACCCTGTCTGATATGATGAAAACATCAAGGGTTGCAGTGGTTATGGATTCTGTAAAATTAAGTAAAAATTGGGACAGTGTTTCCTGCTGTGTGGATTTTCCCCTCGAGACTCACAGCCCAGGATGGGAACAGGGGACTTCTCTTTTCAATCATTTTCACACATTTAAAGTTAAATGGCATAAAAATATCTAGAAAATCCATTTAGTTCTTAATTCCTCATAATCAAGGGCGTAGGAACAGGGAGAGACGGAAGGGACATGTCCCCCCCAATGTTATAGACAGGCAATGTGGTCCCCCTCAATAACAACAGTATGTGAAAAAAGTATTTTGTGCCCCCTCCATATCAAACTCGTTCATACGCCCTTGCTCATAATATCACACGTCATCACGCTCAGTTTTAAGGCTGCGCAGTGCGCTCGGCTATCACCGAAAAAGTGCTTCTAATTGGCTTCACTTGTTCTCCATAGGAATGAATGGCGTCTGTTCGTCCATTCATATACTGTCATTGACTCTGACCAAGGGGGTAAGCGAGCATCCGGAAAGTGTACCTCCTATGGGGAGATTCTGAGGCTAACAAGGCACCACCTTCCGCTAGCATTCCATAGACTCCCATTCATTTTGGCTTCACTTTGACAGCAAATAAATTTACATTTGAAACGTTTAAAGAGTTTATTTCTCCATTGTTTATTTCTAAAGAAACACGACAATGTATAAAAGGCTCCATTACCTTGTATCTCATGTTATGGCCCTGTAGCACCCGTTTTTATTTCTAAAGAAACACGACAATGTATAAAAGGCTCCATTACCTTGTATCTCATGTTATGGCCCTGTAGCACCCGTTTTTATTTCTAAAGAAACACGACAATGTATAAAAGGCTCCATTACAATGTATCTCATGTTATGGCCCTGTTTTGTAAAAAATAAGCTAACGATTGTGTCATAACCACACAACGTTCTGTACCACAGTAGCGAAATCATGGTATAGTCCAGGAGAAGCATGCAGGCAATCGGGGGGACGTGGAGGCATAGAGTCAAGGGAGAAGCCCATGAAAATCTTTGGAACAAAATATTTCAGCAATGTTTTGATGGATTGGAAATACTTCGGTAAGAGGCAAGATTCGAAATGACAACTTTCAGACAGGTTGCTCATGTCACATCTACGTCGTCAAGCTCAGTTTGAGGCTGCGCAGTACGCTCAGCCACCACCGGAAGTGCTTCTATTTGACTGGTCTCCGTCGAAATCAATGGCAGGGCCAGTATCACCGATATTGATACCAATACTTTATATTAAGAGTCTTATGTACTTTCACATACAGGAGTGTAGTGTATCATGATCTATGAGGTAGATATCATTTGAAATATTTTATCTTACTTTATGACAATTACATTGTTATTACTTTAACACGTTTTTGGTTTTAGACATTAGGATTTATGATTTAGATAACCAGGTGGGCTGACTGAGAACAGAATCTCATTTGCAATGGTGCAAGACAACATAGTTCACCTTAATTTAAAAAAAAAGGCTTCAGCAGCAGGGGCTTACAAAGGCTAATGGGGATTCTTTTGCTTCTTCCTGACAAGGCAGCAGTTTAGAGAGTTGGACAAAAACGAATTTGAGAGCAAAAAAACAAACTCAAGAAAATTAACATTGAAGATGCACATACATCACTGCATCATCTTGAGATGAAAAATGCCAATAAAGAATTGTAATATGAGCAGGTAAGGTCAGCGCATCGGGTCGGTTTTATTTATGCATTATGAAAGGGGTTGGGCGTATCCCTCATCTCCATTCCCAACAAATTGTGATCATGTGTTTATATTCCAATTTCAAAACATTTAAACTCCAGAAAATATACAATGTAATTACTTGTTTCTGGTGGTTGATTTTTCCAAGGGGTAGTGCTTCTAAATGAATACTCCAAATGGTCTACTGAAGGCGAAGCATTTTGTCTTTCAGTTTAAAAAAAACACTAATACATGATCATCTGGAAAAATTGTCATGGAGTGTTTTTTTGAGATTTAATCTGATGCATTTACAATTCAACTTTCTAATAGTAAAATCAGAGGCCAGGTACTAGTTGAGCTGCAATACCAGGTGAATAATCTGAAATGTTCAGGTGCTCTGTGAAAATCAGACTACGTTCAGAAGGAAATCCAGCTGAAGCTAGCATTACATACAATACAAAACCCAAATATCGTCAGGCAATGGATTTTATGATTGAAGAAAGTATCAATGAAAACCAAGACAAAATATTCTCCATCAACTTTAATGAAAAATGTACAGAGAGATTAACGGTAAGACTTCTGGTAGCGGGCACGGGCTCCAGGTCCACCGAACTTCTTGGACTCGCAGCGACGAGGGTCAGCCACCAACAGAGTCCTATCGTACTGGATCAGTATGTCCTTGATCTCCTTCTTAGAGGCCTCATCCACATCTGGAGGGAATTAAATGGGTAAGGTTATTTTCAACATACTGGGCCAAGGGAAAAATCTGTCACAAATCTGAAAATGGAAACGGTTGTTCCTAAACAGTATCAATACTCACATTTCTGGTAGTACGCAACCAAGGACTTAGAGATAGCCTGACGGATAGCTGCATGGAGAAGAGAGCACAGGTGATTGTAATGTTAGATTAAGCTTTTTGATTCTAATGACATGAATAAACATGGAAACAGTAAAAGCTATTCACTTTTTGACATCAGAGCTGGGCCATGAAAATACATTTTTTGTTGTTGAAAAAAATCAAATTGAAACAAATTGCAATAACAGCTCAATGTGTTCACATGAGTTTACAGTGTAGAGTAACACCTGACAAATGACATACAGTTTGGATCAGGAATTTAATATCACTGAATATCAAACATGTACTCAAATAACATTTAGATTCTTGTTAACAGAGTAATTCAATATTTGGCTACATAGTATACCATGATGTGTAAAGTTCTGTCTCTGCACATTCTGCTGTATAGCAGAATAGTTTACCTGTATTTTACCAGGCTAGTTGACCAAGAACATATTCTCATTTGCAGCAACGACCTGGGATAAAGTGGGGGGAGGGAAGGGGATGAATGAGCCAATTGAAAGCTGGGGATGATTAGGTTGCCATGACGGTATTAAGGCCAGGTGGGAAATTAGTCCAGGACATTGGGATAAACACCCCTACTCTTACGGCCATTGGATCTTTAGTGACCACTGCGAGTCAGGACACCTGTTTTAACATTTCATCCAAAAAACAGCACCCTATACAGCACAGATGTCCCCATCACTGCCCTGGGGCATTCGGAATGAGATATAGACCAGAGAGAAGAGTGCCACCTACTGGCCCTCCAACACCACTTTTAGCATCATTGTTCTTCCATCCAGGGACTAACCAGGCCTTGACCCTGCTTAGCTTTTAGAAGCAAACCAGCAGTAGGAAAACAGGTCGCTATGCTGCTGGCTAAGCTCTGGGTCATTTGGTTCATGTGTGAGTCGAAAGTAGGGATGGGCACTCGATTAAATTGTCTTCGTTGATCGTTGTGGTAATTATTGATAGACTATCGATTAATCATTAATATGTTTACATTAAAACTCATTTAACTTTTTATAAATAAAAAACCCAATGAAAATACAGTGCGTTTTTCCTCGATGAGATCTTTATTACAAGAACAACTAGTGGCAGTTAAACGTTCGGTTAGTCTACAATTGAAGATATATGCGCTGTGGTGTTCTAAAGCAGCGGAAGCTGCAGCTGCGAGCCGGCATTCTTAAACAGAGACCCTTGTTTGTTCCAAAATACTTAAACATAACCATATTAACAATAACTTAACCAAAAACATAGCCTACTTAGATCTGGCAGGTTTTGTCAAAATGTAACTCAAAACTAGCAAGGAACGGAGTCGAGAAAGACAGAGATCAGCCTAACAAACAAGTAACAAGGCTACTTAACAAATTAGGCTACTTAACAAAGCTTCATAAAAAATAACTAGTAACTCAACTTCTGCACCAGTCTACTGGTTTTTGTTAAGTAAAACATGCATTGACATAATCTGGGATCAGACGCAACTGCAATCTGGTGACCGTCAGTCCAGCCGCAGAAAACACCCGCTCTGGGGACTGACGTTGCCGGGATGCACAGATACCTCCGCACTATCTTGGCCAGCAGACAGAGTAGCTATGTCTGCGGAGTTGAGCATCTGGAAATCCCGCTCCTAGCTCACTGAGCGGTTGTTGCGCTCGGCTCCACCATTGCACACCTTTTTCAACCGCTCCACTCAAACTTGCACGTCACACATGAAAAATAATGATATTTCAAATTCGCGCCAAGAATTTTCCTATCTTACAATATTAACAAAACCCATCCATTGTGTGACCATGTATGTCGATAAAGTGTTTAGCGAACTCCATGATGACACATTAAAGCACACTAGCCAGGCAAGTAACCTACACATGTATGGCTCATTATTAGGCTGGGCATGCCCTGACCATGTGACGTGAGCGCTACTTCAGCGATATTAAGCAAGAGCCTTCTGGGCAGATCCCACTCCGTTCCGCTCACATTCTCCCTGGTGAACCCGATACCTCTTCATGATTACTTTTGAAATCAAAACGGAAACTTGCAGGTAACTGAGTATGGCGTCAAATATTGCCCTTGGTTGGTAAAATGTGTAATTGCTGCCACAGTGAAATTCATTTCATTGCTTCAAAACACATACACAACCTGCATTAGTTTAATCGATAACAAATGAACGTGATCGACAAAATTCTTAATGATCGACCGTCGATTAATCATGCACCTCCCTAGTCGAAAATTAAGCCCCCACCCAAAAAAAAAAACATTTTAATACCCTAACTTATAAGACCACTTTTTTTTGGTCGTGTACACACCTGGTCTGTTCAAGTGACGCACAGATCTGCTTTACAATGAACTTATGCCGGGGAAAGCATATGGAATAGTAACTGTGAATACATACATTTTTTATTATATCATTCTGCACCACTTGACCAATATTATATTGTGAAGACTGGAGCTTTAAGTAGAGGTCTTCACGGGTCCACTAGACCCAAAGTTCCGAGACCCGACCGGGTCCCGGTCCACATTTGTATTTGGCATTCGGATCTAGGTCGGGTCTGACATAATTGCAATGGTTCTCGGGTATTTGCAATTTATTTTCATTTAACAAATATTGTGAAGGTTCGGTGTGGTGTTGTATTCCTATCTGTCTTTTCTCTTTGTTGCAGTATTGATAGCTTTGCCTGCTGTGGCACAATTTAAAGGTTATGTTAATTGTTTCGGGTATGAACAGGTCAATATTGCGTGTAATGTATAGGCAGATTGACAAACTTAAAAATAAACACGTTCGTTTTTTGTAAAAACAGATCTACAATTTGTTGTACTTGATCAGCTTCATACCTCAGGCCTTGATTGCTGTTTGAATGTGATGCATGAAAACTACAGAAGTACATGCAAAAATGGTATTCTGCTAAAATATGCAAGTTAATCTATAGCTGATCAACTTACGGTATAGGTACCAGTAGGGGCTAGGATCATGTCCCAGACACTTCTAGGACTGTTGTACACGGAAATGTTAACTTTTGTAGTGCACATCAATTGGAAAAAATATGGTTACAGTAAGTTAAGGCTCTCCTATAAGACAGTAAATTCTGGTCTCTGCTTTGTAACAAATATGTACTCAGACTGCCAACATGTATGATGCTAGTGGTGTACAGTAGCTAGGTCCATGGTCCCTGCTCCTGGAGCTCTCATCCTGATGTTTGTCACTCCAACCATAATTGAACACAACTGATTCTAATAATTACCTAGTTTACAGGCTGAATGAGGCGCTACATACATTTGGGGTGATAGTGAAAACCTTAAGGATGGTAGCTCTCCAGGAACAGTGTTGGAGAGCCCTGAGTTACGGATTAGAACATTTAATCCATGTGTGAGTTTTT
The DNA here is from genome assembly GCA_016801145.1 of Umbra pygmaea. NCBI lineage: Eukaryota > Metazoa > Chordata > Actinopteri > Esociformes > Umbridae > Umbra > Umbra pygmaea. The sequence goes on from JACXGM010003475.1 coordinate 22,014, forward strand.
TGTTGAGTTATTGGTTCCTAGTGGGTCAGCTGAGCTAACGGCACCATGTGTGGTAGGAAACTCTTCTTTCGGTGATCGTGTAATTACTAAAGCGAGCAAAAGAACTCTACTGCAGCATGAATATGTTTGAAAAAGAATACTCATGTTGAAACTAATCTTTTCTAGCTCTATAGTTGTTTAAGATAATGCTCAGCATACTAACAGTAGGCTGTGTTTGGGGCTTCAGAGTTGGAAACTTCCTTGCTCTTCGAAAGCATTGCTGGTATCAAGGTGAGTAAAATAACATAGCAGCAGGTTTGTTGTAATATTGTTCACAGTTGATGCTGTGACAATCAAAACATCCGTCAGATTTACATCCCTGCTGTGAACACCTGATGGATGAGCAGATCAGCTATGGAGCTGAAAAGACTGCTTGCTCAACATTATCATAAAACAAGGTGCATGGAGGCTATAATATCGGGATTTGCTCATGGCATTGTCACTTCGTAACACAGGGTGAGCATCTGGTTTGGCAAATTGACGCAAATGAGGAAGTGCCTTAAACCTGCATTCTGAATTCCAGCTGGGGGTGATACATCTGGTTGCAAAAGAGCTCAGTTTCTGTAATAGTCTATGAGAATGAGAGACACGTCTTACATTTTCATAGTAAGTACATGGTCTCAATCGCTAAATTTTAGCCATCTGCTATTAATCATCATTTTAATTTTTGTATTATGTCTCGTTGATTTTAAAATCGGCGATAAAGAAAAGGGCCGTTTAGGGCGTGGTTATATCGTTCGGTAGTACGACAAGACACCCAAAGGAGTTGGCAGTTCAGTTTTTCCAGTAAGTAACGATACATTTAGTTTTTTATAATGTTTTTCGTAAGCATCCGAATTAATATCAGTTAGTTAGCTAGATTACTCCTCCCTCTTGTCTAAAATCATCACATCGGCAACCAAGAGGTCTGCGCCCGGCAAATTTGATGACCCAAATCTGATCTTAACAAACCAATGGGTGAGATCACACATGTAACATCCAGTAATTATAAAATCTATGCTTCATAATCATAATTTTTTACAGCTGTCCATTTGCATCCACATACTCAAATTCTTAGTCTCAAAAATGTTTGTTTACATGAAATGTGAGAAAATATGATTGAGAATTTTCAGTAAACCACAGAATTCTAGAATTATACTGCAGTTTAAAGAGTTAAGCAAGAAATATGTTGCTGCCTTTTATAACAGCCAATGTGTGAAATGTCTGCTTTTCGATTAAGTTTTTAAAGAATAACAAATGGAAAAGCCAATCCAAATCAAGAAGTAGGAATGATTGGACCCATATTTTTCCTTAAGTTTGATTATGCAGGTTTTTAAAAAAACACCATAAAAACAGCTCCCTGGAAAGAACACATTTAGATTTTCCATGTCTTTTAATAGAAAACGAACATTAAATAAAAATAACTCCTTTTTGGATGGTGTGCATTTTGAAATGCATGTCCAAATGCTAAGCCATTTTGGAGGACAAACAAATGGACTTTCTACTGCTCATTTGAATGTAAAATAAAATTTACCGTAGATCTGTGCAACATGTCCGCCACCCCTCACTCTGACTCTGATGTCCACTCCAGCAAAACGCTCTTTGCCCAGCAGCAACACAGGCTCCAGAAGCTGTAGCGGGAAAAATTGTCAGTGACAGACAAAGTAGACATCAGGCAGGCAAATGCCACAAGATAACCAAGACATGAATTGATGCTGAGGTTGTGGTGAACTGGCAGCATCTCAGTTAGAAGACATTAATGAAAGTATCCAACTGTAGGTGTGATTTGAAATTGCTTGCATAAGCATCCTCTGGACTCACCTTGTACTGGAGTGTGGCTGGCTCGATCATCTCCAGGGGTCTGCCGTTCACCTTGAGCAAACCATTCCCCCTTTTGCAGTGAGCAACTGCAGTGGCTGTTTTCTGTGAGGAGCACATACAAATCATGTAAATGTCTTAATGTTATCTAGTTTACAAGAACACCTCTTAAGGGTTGAAAATTAGACCAACAAACCATCCAAGCCTACTGGTTATTTTTCAAACCTCACCACTCTAAGAGTGTTGGTGAAATGGTGCCAGGGCACAAATATCAAACACCACATCTAACATCTAGACTACTGTATCTGTGTGTGATGCGCTGTCCCCATTATGTGCCATCAAACCGCTACAATGTATTAAATGCTGTCACCTGTCTTATGTTCAACCTGCCCCAGGTCTCCCATGTCACCCCACTTTACTTTTAGTTAAATTGCATCCATTAAAAGACCATCAAAATCAGCTCTTCATTTAGGCAATGCTAAAATCAATGCCTGAAGTGCACGCTCTTCTGTCTGCCACCTTAGGTCTCTTGGCCTTCAAACCCAAGTGCAAGAGCAGCTCTTGCTCAGCCCAGCCAAAGACCTTCTGTCTTGTCACCTAACTGGAGGACCAACCTTCCATTTGAAGCCCAGACAGCAGAGTCCCTTCCAGTTGCCCCACACCATCTCTTTTAACACTAGCTTTGCTGATAGCTACTTCAGTACTGTGTACTTCTGTAAGTAGGTGTACCAAGTTTCTATGGATACAAACATCTTCCAAGTAATTAAGATGCAGTCATATACCGTGCAGTAAAGCCTGATAAGCCTAAATTATGGATATGCCTTATCTGGCTTATATGTATGGCTTAAGCATATGGTGTTTACATGACCAAGTACGACTACAAACATAATGACCTTAATATCAAGTGCAATTATACTGTTAAGCGATATTTCTAGACCCCACTAAACAAAATGGTACACATCGAATATCATCACACTGTATGCAGTGGCAAAACTGCTTTTGATCTGTTTATCAACCTATTGGAAAGTAGAAACAGGTCGAAAATCTGAAAAGCCTTAAGAATTACTTTAACACAAATTATTTGAATGTGACAAACGTGCATTCTCTAAAGGTAGTAAAAAAAATAGTACACGCAAGCCACCAGCTTAAACTAAGAAATATGTTCAACTTCTGATTAACACAAGTTGGGTTACGACAAGGAACACAAATTTACCACAATTTAAAAAACTACCAGACAACCAATAACGGAACAAAATCTTAACACGAACAACACTTCGCAACCAGCCAATGTTAACTACGTAAAAACGATAATGCCATAAAAACCACTAGTAAGAAGTTCACCTGAACGGAGTAAAAGTAGATAAACTCAGTACTAGCCCATTTGGGAAATAAATCAGCAATCAACTTAACATCGAATATATGGTACTGATAGTGCTGTAACGTTGGAGCAACATGCTTTCCGGCATATTCACTAGCGTGAATGTTTCGACAACATGCTAGCAGGCCGCAAAATTGTCGAGAATCGTATGACCAAGCCAATACATTGATGTACGTGGGCTGTAGTTCGCGACAGCCACTTAATTAAAATCGCAAAAGTAACATTGAAAATGGGAACATTACATAGATTTCCTGCCTGCATAACATGGATTGTTATCATATCTTTTACGTTAGTTAGCTACTTATACTTATACTGTCTGTAGCCAGGTAAATTTCCCACGTGGAATAAATTCAGATATTTTACTCACTTTGCGTCCAAAAACCTGGACAGCTTGCTGCGGACCTTTGGGTGGCATGTTTCTGAAACAATCAAAGCAAATTTGTTATGTATAAATAATAGTTATTATATTGTATTTACGTATTTTCCCTCGGAGCTCAAAAGGAACATACCGTCTTCAGCTTAGTGCCGTACGGAGAGAAAGAACGGGTTTCCCAATGCTGAAAATCAGGGGCAGTAGCACGACAGTTTATGACCACTTTACGGGGCAACGCATTTACGACAATTGCAGTTCTTCCTGATCTCAGTTAAACTTAATACATATTTCATGTATATGTCACAACAATGTAAGGCATTTATTTGATGCATTATTTTATTTGGCAAGTATGAACGAGTTCAATTATACTAAATGTAGACATTTATATTTATAGTCAGTGATATTACAGGTACAAAAATATTAACTTGACTATTGATTTTAAAACAAGTATGAATCTGTGTCATAACTTGTGTTTTGTCTAAAAGAGGTGATTATATGAACAATTTCCAGAGGGTCCAATAGGATTGGTGTGTGCTCAGCCGTCACCCTTCAGTCCACTATCAGCTCTTAGTTTTTTCACATTAAAGTTGGTATTTGTAGAATTCGAGCCAATTTGATTAAAGATGGACTGGTGCATGCCCATTGATAAACACTGTGGAAGCACAACTTATCACATCCTCAATACACTTCCTGTTCAACTGGCAAAATATGTACTGCATAGTGAAGGAAATCATTGTCCCTTCTAAACCGCTCATTAAATACATGTTCTACAGCTTTTGGAAGTTGGTCAGTGTAATAAGAGAAAGAAGTTCTGTTTTCACTTTGTTTTAGCACTGTTAAGAGAGAGGTTATTTACCCCAAACTGTCAGCATACTAACTTTCTCGTTGTAGGCTGACTTCTTGTTGTTGGTAAGCTGTGTGTGACCACAGTAGTGGGTATGCAGGGAGTACATGAGAGGTCTGAGGGTGGCAAGTGTCGATATTCAGAAGCCAAGCCAGTTTCTGATGGAGGGGTGTAGGCCCAAATCCATACGTTTTGTGATGAGCAGGGAGGGCAACGTGTTGTTGAAGGCTGAGCTATACTCAATAAATAGATTTCTGTGCCAGATTTTGGTACAGTGGTCTAACTATCGACTTTGAAACACGAGTCCACTGGCAATGGGGTTTCCAGCCTCTGCCTGTGCCCTTCCTCTCAGTTTCCCTCTATATACCTGTCTCAATGGGGGTTCCAGCCTCTGTCTGTGCCCTTCTTCTCAGTTTCCCTCTATATACCTGTCTCAATGGCTTCTGTTTCCTACTGTCCAATCAAATAATCACCCCTTCCAAAAAAAACACTTAACAGCATCCTTACACACAAATTCATCAAGTAATATGGTTGTAGGTTAATTTGTTAAATTATACTTTTTATATGCATACAACTGTTGTGCTGACTTATCAATATTGTGTTAAACTACTTTGTTATCACAATATAAATGGATAGTTGTGTTCTAGACAAGTATGCCTATATCATTTACTGTCTGATTTAGCAATCTGGAGTGGTCTCCACTGACCATATAGATTTTAAATATAGACAGTACACTTTACCCACTAAGAGAACCTAGGCAAATTGATGAGTTTCATTATTTGAGCCTTTTAAAAATGCAGTCTGCGATTTCAATCCACATAAAGGGTCCCCAAAATGCCTCATTATGCTATGTATGTGCCAAAATGTGCGCCATGTCATCAAAAACACTTGCTTTCAAAGTTTAAATTGACTAATTGTTGTATCATGAATCTCCAAATATAAATAACATTTTCACATCCAGCACTAGTTATGTGAGTCATAGCTTCAGAACCCCAGTGGTTCGTTTTAACCTTTCATCTTGTTTGCTCCTTTGGTATTCATTGTGAGTCTGACAAAATACCAAGTTTCTAACGGTGGCAGGCACACCCATTACATGATTCTAACGCGTCCTCAATTATTTTACCTGTAGTCAGTTTTATTTTGGAGAGCCCTGTTCCTGACAACTTAACAGCTATCTCAACCAGCACTTTCCAATCAGGGAACTGGGACCCTTTGCAATCCCTCATTGTACCACTGCTGCTAAAAGTTTGTATTTGCTACCCTCTACTGGTGAGTCTAATATAGTAGAAAATAGGCACAATTGGATGTAACCAACTCGGGTTGATGCTCTTATCCTTTTTCATCCTTTGCGCCACACCTTCATATTTTAAAAATATATTTCGGGTGAAAAGAAAAGTTGTATGTAATATGAATTGTTAATAAATATGTATTTGGGAAAGGTTAAAATGTATCTGGTGTTAAAGAGAAATGTAGTAGGGTTAAAGTTATAGCTGGTCTGTCTGGAAGGGGTGTGCTGAACGAAGTGGGAGGATCTCAGACAGTGGTGGGAGGATCGCAAGCAGTGGTGGGAGGATCACAAGCAGTGGTGGGAGAAGTGATCCACATACACATATCCCCATGACATGTCTACACTGTTGCTTGAGATGATCATGGAATGTTCTTCCACATCTAGTTGAACCATGAAAAATGTGATATATTTAATACTAAAAGCCAAAATATGTTTGCAACTAACTATAACTAAAAATGAGGATTCTACCAGTTCTACTGTGATTCTTTTTAATAAAGTTGAGTATGCACTAGGTGCAGCTCGGCAAGCTGTGTTACAGAATAAATATGCACTTCAGTCTGTAAATATCATTATTGACACATTGTATTTAATCACACTAACACAGAATAAAAAAGTGTTAAATGTTTGAATATTTCCTAATGAGGTCAAAATATATATATATATTTACCTCAAATGGATTGGGCAGTTGTGCAATTTTACACTCACCAAAACTGGTTAGTAAACACCCATTCACTTTGATTAAGTATTTTTACAAAGGGAATATTTTTCATTTTCCGATAATTCACTGTTAGGTTGTTGCCTAGCAATTTCATGGATAGTACATCTGAAGATCAAAAACCATAAAAACAATTATATAAAAATATGTTTCTGAATTGAAAATATTCTACAAAGCGTTATAGATTATCAAGGGATGCCATGGATTTACTCTTTGCCTTCAATTCAGCAAACTGTGATTTTCTTCTGCTCGGTGGGGGAGCGCGTGATCCAGACTTCATTAGACAGGGTGGTGGGTGAGGCTGGTATATCCCCAGGCCTTGATTAAATGGTGACTGTGCCAAGGCATTTAGGGAGCCAAACATAGCAGAAGCATGCGTTAAGGTAGGTCGTGAGGCTCCATTTCTTGAGTGGTATTCTATAAAGTGATTAGGGAGCAGACCAGCTGGGGATGATGGCTGTGGAAATAGTGTGTGTGGCTGGGTACTGTGTGTGGGTATGGGCTGGGTACCTCCTGGATATTTGAATTGTTCAGTTTTTGGCCAGACAGGAGTGGCTTGTGATTGCAGCATGAATGGGTTAGTTTGCCAGTGTATGTACTGGGTCTGGTTTGCGATGGACTTAGAGTGTGGAGCGTAAGTTCCGGGCCTGGACCCATGTCTGTACTGAATAAGGTACTCTGGGTACACTTGGTGTTTACCACCCAGCACTACAAATACAGACGGGTTGTAGATATCATCCACGTAGCTGTCATAGGAGAAGGTGGGGTGACCTCTGTCTTTTAAGGGGGGATGGACGTAGCTGGAGTGTCCTTGTTTGTAATTTCCTACCATCACACGGCAGACAAACATGGACCTGAGTTCTGACTGGCTGGTGAACCGGTGCGAGTACTTGGCATCCCTTGAGAAGTAACTTCCTGGAGAGAGGAATTACAACATATTGGTGATCAATAAGACATTAGATTAAGGAGCAAAGGGCAGAGCTCACCTATTCCATAGGGCATCAAATGTTTCCCCTGCATTTTCCAGTCTATGTTCTGCAAGCATATGGTATCAACGTGTTGAGAGTCTGTTCCATAGAACAACTGCATCTCATTCTCCATCCCTGCCTTTGTCTCTCTCATCACATCTCCTTTCCTAAGTAAAAAAGAAAGCAATGACATGGCATGTCACCTCACATTATAGACAAATGTCTGTTTGATTACCATTTCCGGCTAGAAACTGGAAGAAAGTTTATATCTGTTATGGGTAACTTCTTACATGAAGGCACTCGGTTTGTTATTTGTCATGTGCACAGAAATGCAGATGTAATCGCATGTACAGTGATCATTTTATGCTCCAAGCAATACAGTAACTAAAACATGTGTATAATAGAAGAAATAAAAATGTATATTAACAACTTAACAAGTATAGTATATACAGGTGTTACGTCCCCTGGTCGTATTCCTGTGTTGTGTTTGTGTGCCCTCTACATTTCTTTATGTTGTGTCTAACGCAGCTGTTCCTGATTCCGGTTTGTTCTCTCCCATTCCAATCAGTGACTACACCCAGATATCACCCACACCTGCTCCTGTCCCCATCGTCCAACCATCACACATTTCCCTTACTATAAAACCTAACTCTTCTCGGCCCTCTGGGTGGTCTCTTTCTCTGTGTTTTTACATGATTAAAGTTTGAAATATTTATTTCACCAGGACATGTGGATAACCTGAACTTTGACACTTACACATTCAGCAATTCAGGCATTAGACTTTAGACATTTATTTACATAATCAAGCGTATAAGAGAGTCTGTCCGTATTCAACTGGGAATGTAATTCAGTAAAGAAAAATTCTGTGTTTCCAATGTTGCGTGTATGTATTGTTCACCAATCAATAACTATTTGTGTTTCGTTCTCATTCAGATTTGTTCATTCTTTTTGTGTTCATTTATTTTTTAACCAGGGGTTAGGGTTAGGGAATTGCACCTACGGAGTGCAGTTAGGCAAGGTGCATTTTGGCTTACATGCAACCCATAGGATCTCTGAGCACTATAGGTTAGAATCTGAGCGGGCAACCCCCTGTATGCTTTTGGGTTAGTGACCCAAACCTATAATAGTTGAGATAGTGGTCTTTTATTATTATTATTTATTTGGCTCTGCTTGGCTAGAACTTATATAGAAAGACTTATAGGCTATATGCACAGCTCCACTGGTTCCTGAACTTAAGGCAGCTCCTTTGTTTCCTGTCTTACATTATTGGACAAACTGATTAATCCACTTGTGTTTGACCATTGTGACACACGTGGATTAATCAGTTTGTCCAATAAGGCAGGAAATAAAAGAGCAGCCTTAAGTTCAGGAAGTAGTAGAGCTGTGCATATAGCCTATTGGATACGACTGCACGCAATCACTAATCAGATCTACAAGTACCAGTCTACCATGAGCTAACACCCATCGTAGCTCTAGCCAAGCAGGGGAGTGGTGCACACACACACACAACTTAGAGACAGTACAGAAAACCCAAAACTACAGTGCCTAGCACTGGAGACATAAGGAACACAAAATAAACAGACATAATAATTTTTATACACAATCAGAGTCCATGGCTCAAATCATATGTCCAAGCCAGCCCACACTGGGCTGGATGTGACAGATCCAAACTCCCAGTTATTTATAAATGAATATCATGGAAATTGTCAGGGGTGCCGAAACGTTTGCATACGACTATAACTGGTCTTGTGAGTTACAAAAAACTGTCAGCTAACGTAGCTGCATGCGAGAGGGAGGCAACTTTTTGTTTGTTGAGGTATACAAGTAGCCTTTTAAGAATGCTATTTTTGAACTACAACATGATTATTTTATGCAGACTTGTGGAGTCCGTCACTTTACTCTCTGCACACCATTATTCCTTCTCACTTTGTTTACAACAGGACTGTGTAAACATTTACACAATAGAATTTGATGCTGTGTGATGTTTGAGGTATTTTCTATAGGACACATTAAGTAGTTTGGACTCTTACCACTGAAAAGCCTCCCACATGACCTGGTTCTGCACTCTTTCAATAGTTTGCACACTGAAGCCAGTCATACTTAGATGGAAACAATTCAACATTTTCTGGAACTCATCTGAGGATCTCTGCAGTGCAACTCTCTACAGGAAAAAGCATTAAAAAACACCTCTAATTTAACCAATGGGAATTTTATAGTTTTATAAAACATGAATATTTGTGCAGGTCAAAGTACTACAATGGAGAACATGTAAAAAATAATGATGAACCTTGTATCCAGTTTCAGGCATGGAAGATTTATCCCAGTGACTGGGTAAAGCTTTGACATGCTGCAGCTGGTCGCCAGATGACGTTTTGCTGGGGGTGAGTAGATAAAGGCAAAATTATACAACAAAACCATTACAGTTAATTTCAGTCCAAAAAAACGCATGGGACATGGAGAAACAGTCAGTTTGTAGGATTACAGCTTATACTGTCTTTATGTCTCTTACCAATGTGTTGTTTCATTTGTATCATTTCTGTCTCTGATTGCATTGATGTTGCGATAGGTGGACAACATAGACGGCACTAGTCCGCTAGGCACGCCTCCATTCTGCAGGGTGCTGAGTGGGTGGGGCTCGTAGAAGTCATGTGACTTGTCACAGTCCACCTCTGCAGCACAGGTTCCTGTAATGTAGCGCTGACAGATATGGAGTCTTCTACAGCTCTCCTTATCAGGACAGTATCCGTACTTTCCACCAGTTTTGTTATAATTGAAGCAAATCTAGAGAAAAATACAGAATGTTCCTGATAAGTGCTTTGTACTGACATTTGTTTATGAGTGCAGGCTCTGTTTGGTCTCAATTCATGATGTAATCGTATGCAAAAGATTGGGCAGACCTAGAAAAACAATTTTACAATGACTTTTTCTGATTCATTTTCTGCCAGGGGTGCCCATCATTTTAAATATGACTGTACTTCATAAATCTGTGCCCTGGTCTACACATTTAAACGTAATCTGTTTGGACATTGGAAAATAACTTTCTGCTTGTTTTCCCTGATTGGGGTTCATCCTAAGTGTATTAAATTTAGTAATACATTGATAAGGAGGCGGTGTATTGGGTTTACCGGGGGTAAGAGGTGGTTGTCATTTTGAAGCAGTAAGGTACACAGCTCCCTTCTGTCCAGTTGGTCCAGGTGATGTTCTCTCAGTACTCTGTTGTTGTGCTGTGATGTCAGCTCATGACTGAGGCTACACCCTTGTCTGCCAATCACAACAGCTTACTTCCAATTCAGTTCTTTAATTTTCATATATGTAAGGACGCTATTTGTAGAATTTTGACAATAACAAAACGTGTTCAAATATAATCTATAAAATGTATGCTCCAAAATCAGCTTGATGTTTAAAAATAAGTTTTATTTTACATGTTGGCAGAATAAATGGATAGAGTTGTTCACAAATGCCTGACTCTATTATTTCTATGTAATCGCTTGTCAGAAAATGTTATAAAAGCCACCATGTCATTTCTGGTTGTGTATTTCAACATATTCTAATATGATCTCATGTTGTTAAAATGCTGTCAGTTCCACTTTAATGTGTGCCTCCTGTGAACATTCACTTCTGCAGCATGGGTTTGAATACAGATCACTGCCTCACCTATGTCTCTTTTACTCCCATAACAACTTGTATGTTGGTATATTACACATTTCAAAAAGTAAAAACAGATCAATTGAAACAAGTTAAGCAATAACCGCATTATCTTATCCAGAAGTATATTTACTATAATTTAAAATATACAGTACAGTTGTAGGTTAATAATGATATGATGCAAAAGTGTGTTAAGGATTTAGATATTTTTTCACTCAGGTCTACGAACAAAGTCAAGTTTCAAATGTTTACCTCTCATTAGAAGGACATGTTCCATACAGGTAGAATTTACATACATGTAAATTACTGCAATCATTACACCTCTTGGCTTTACATAACCTCATCTTCGTCCTGGCAATTATAATTTGTTTGCTCTTGTAGACAGTCCTCGTAAACATCTCAGGATTGCCTAAAACTGTCTCCAGGTCATCTTCTGTTGTGCAGATGTTGGCACACAACTCTCCCAGTTCAAAGGACCCATTATGGGCACAGAGGACCTTATAGATCAACGCTGTGGTGTCCATGCTAGTTATTGTAGAACACCAGTGTTAGATCGACCAAAAGCATTAACTGTACACAGCCAAGGCTGAACGCTCTCTTAAAAACAAGTGACTGGAATGTGATGAAAACATTTCTGAACAAATGAAACTTAAAAGTATATGTAACCCCTCCCAATAGATAAGTGCTAGCCAATAGACATTACAACATTGTGGCAATTTGTAAGCATAAACACACATTCTATATTTAATTACGACAGGAAACACCCTTTGAAGTAGGCCACTTTAAACTCTGCCCCAGTAGCCATATACAACCTTCCCTTGTGACACGAAAATAGCAGCACTAGAGATTCAGCTGAACGGTAATAAACATTCCATTTGTCCTAAAAACTAACGTTTCTGAGATTTCTAATTATTTTGGAGAAAAGTGAAAGCTAGTCATGCAAACATCCACAAACCACGATTTTCAACTCGATTTATTACACAACCCACGCAGAAATCACAACACAAATGATTTTGTCAACAGACTTGAGTGCTCATTATATTAGTGCTCATTATATTAATTTGTATCGTAAACAGAATTAAGGTTTGTTGCAAATAGTTTAGTTTATTCTTTAATAGGTAAAAATACACAGATACATTATGTCTCATGTTCAACTATGATTTATTATTTAATTTCGTCATACATTCATACTTTTAATAGTTTGTAGCATTTTCCATCAACATAAGCCACTTTCCAACCGCAGGAATTTTTGATGTTCTTAGAGCATATGTTCCTATAACCGTTTGTTCTTGTATTCCGACAGGAGAAATTTGAGGATTATTTAGTTCCTCGCACTGCAGTTCCTATAACTCTTTCAGCTCCTACTCCAGAGCAGGGTCTTTCCCGTTTCCCCTTTCCTAGGTCTACGTTGATTGGTCCAGTTTATAAATCACGCCGGTCTCGTTTGTCGATATATTAAATATTGTGCTGGAGCCTTCATATTCTGTTTATTTGTTAAGTAGCTACTTAATTTCTATGACTCCAGCCTAGTTTTTAAACGCCGCCGTTCGAACTCCGTTATGAGGACATATCAACACAACACTCTTTTTTAAAATTGTATTGGATGTCGTTTTCAGCCTTGTAATCTGAAAAAATAAACAGCAAGCCGCTGAAAGAACCCAGCTCTACTTGGATTGAAAACAACCAGATCATCCGCATACATAAGATTATTTTTACACTTATCTCCAATCATACACCCAGTGTTACAAACATTAAACTGTGAAATGTAGTGACAACGCAATAAAAGACCGTTGCGGTGCTTGCGTCACTCCCTTATCCCTCCTACCAGTTTCTATGGCCACTTGACCAGTGCGAATGCAAATAGCAAAACCGGTTTTGGCAGAGAGTAGTTAGTAGAGCTGTTTAGAAGTGGACTGTTCCTATAACTATGTTCCTGTAACTACTTGGTCAGAAAGCGGCTATATATTCACTATATACTGCTCCATCTTAGTTATTGGAGAAGGCATTTATTCTTTTCATTTGTTTCACTTCTCTTTTGCTGAGCTGTGGGAACTCTGTATGGTATGTCACTACTGTTCCCTGTAGGGCTAGTTGGTGGACAAGAGAAAAGGCTTTGGGAGGGAGAGTACACTTTTGATGGGGGCATGCTAGAAGAATGGCTTGACGTGGACGGAGAAGCGTTCAAGCTAGCGTGTGTGTCATATGAGGTGCTTAGTGACGATGAAGATGATAGCGGGTGAGAAGGACCTACACTCAGATTTGAAGGGGTAAGTGTGTGAGAGGGGTTTCTGGATGAAGTGGTCAGAATATCAGAGGGTGTGGGGGGTTGGGGAGCAAGTCTTTCAGAAGTTGGGGTACTGGCTGTGTAAGAGGGGGTACTGGCTGTGGTACTGACTGGGGTACTGACTGTGTAAGAGGGGGTACTGGCTGGGTTATGGACTGTATTAATAAATACCCATTCAGTAGTGTAATCGGCTAGGACTGAATTCGAAGTGGGATGAGAATGTGTAGGATTAGAGGAAGTAGGGGTGGCAGTTTGAGTCACTGTGAATGGAACCGTCTTCAATGGGGTAGTAGCAGCACTAATTTGAACCAGCTTGGATGGAACTGTCTTCAATGGGGTAGTAGCAGCTCCGATTTGAACCAGGTTGGTTGGAACTTTATTCAGTGGTGTAGTAACAGCACCAGTGTGAACCAGGTTGGATGGAACTGCCTTCAATGGGGTAGTAGAAGCTCCGATTTGAAACAAGTTGGATGGAACTGTCTTCAATGGGGTAGTAGCAGCACCAATTTCAACCAGGTTGGATGGAACTGTCTTCAATGGGGTAGTAGCAGCACTGACTTGAACTAAGTTGGATATTGGTGTTAAGGAAGTGGATTGATTTGACAGTGTTTTGGGTTGGGTGGTAGCAGATCCAACTGGATTCAGGTTAGATGTTGGGGTTATTGAAGGGGATTGGAAGGAGACCATTTTCATTGAACCCGGAGCCAAAGAGGACCTGGGCGTGGCACCATAATCATATTTGATTAGGAACTCTGGGTATACCTGGTTCTTCTCAAACACCACATATACGGACGGGTTCAAGACGTTGTCAACACAGCTGTCATACAGAGAAGAATTTCCTGTGCCTATTGAAGGAGGCAGATGGAGGTCTGAGTTTCCCAATGTGTAGTCACCAACAATCACCCGACAAGCAAACATGATCCTCTGTTGTGATTGGCTGGTGTAGCTGTGTGAGTATTTAGCATCTCTGGCAAAGTACATTCCTAAAAATATTAGAGGCTCGTTAGGAAAACAAACATGTACATTTTGACTGGTTCACCCAATATCGGACAGGACGTTCCAAACTCTTATATCACAAGTGTGCATGCAGTAATTGGTGTTTCTCAAATCAATATAAAACAATATGCAAACATACACTGTAAAAAATGCTTTGACTCAGTTAAGTTGCAGCAACTTTAGGAAAGCTGCCGCAACTTTAGGAAAGTTGCGCCAACTTTAGGACTTAAGTTCACTCCTATGTGGACTTAACTCCTAAAGTTGGCGCAACCTTCCTAAAGTTGCCGCAACTTTCCTAAAGGTGCCGCAACTTAACTGAGTCAAATAACTTTTTATAGTGTACAAATACATGCTCGCTTGTTGCTGATGTACCAAGCTAAACTGTTGCATGTCCCAATGACAAACCTTAAACTACATTACTGAATACTTCCTGTCAGGACCAGAATTTAAACAAGCTATATACTGTACATGATGACGTACCTTGGCCATACACAGTCCCATTTGTTCCACACAGCTTCCAATCAAAGTTATCTCTGCAAAAGGCATCTAGATGTTTTGGGTATATTCCATGGAAGAGAGTTAGTTCCTTGCTGTTTTTATCCCCATTGTTTTTTTTCATCTCATTTCTTTTCCTATAAAAAATCCCCAGAAAAGCATTAGCAGCAGGTCCTGTTTATAGCGTGAGAGTCCTTGCATTGGGAAATAACACAGTAGGAATGTTGATATGAACACACCGCTGGAACTCTTCCCAGAGGTCGGCATTTTGGACCCTCTCTATGCTGATGATATTGAAGCCTCTCATGGTTTTGTTGAAAAGTTCTTGGATCTTCTGATAGTCTCTCTCAGATGTTGGAAGTGTGATGGTCTGCAGGAGAAGAAGAGCTTGTCACAGATTTGTCACAATGTCCTATGTAAATGAAAGCATTATAACCATAACAAGTTACCTTGTATCCATTGTCAGGTATTGCAGACTTTTCCCAAAATCCAGATAAAGATCTAATATTCTTAGAGGTGTTATGTGGTCCATTTTTCCTGAAATGACACAAAAATCTCAATGACACAGAACATAGAAACCTCTAGTTCTTAGTGGAAATAAAGATGTGACAGAAAGTATTTGTAGCCTTGCATTTTATTCAAATAATGCACAATTTCCCCTGTAAAGAATTAAAATTAAAATATATTTATTCATGTTCTGTAACATGCAAGGAGGGACAATCGTAGGCAAAAGCCAAGGTAAAAATAATAGTTTACTTATACTCAGAACACTATGGAAAAGGAAAGGGCTTAATTGAGTCAAAATTAAAGTATACACAAAAACACACAGACTATGGTGAATCCTCGTATGAACACCAGTACACTACTAAAGACAACTCTGTAACAAGGCACATGCACATGAAGCAGAAATACACATATTAATCCTAACAGGAAAAATCAACAATGAACGACAGGTGACAACACAGACACAGGAACTTAAATATTACTGATGACTGAAGTGATACCGGCAGAAAACACAAAACAGGAACTTAAATAGTACTGATGACTGAAGTGATACCGGCAGAAAACACAAAACAGGAACTTAAATAGTACTGATGACTGAAGTGATACCGGCAGAAAACACAAAACAGGAACTTAAATAGTACTGATGACTGAAGTGATACCGGCAGAAAACACAAAACAGTGTTGGTTTGGCTGAAGCCACTGACTCAGGTACTGCCACAGATTCGCACTGTGACAGAAATCCCTCTGAAGGAGCGGCCTCAGCTTCAAATAACTCCCCGTCAAGAGGGCAACCCGACTCCACCTACGGGAACAGTCAAGGAAGGGATGGGGGTCAAGAGGATGCCGAACAGGGGGCAGATCCACTGGCACGGGGGTGGAGCAGCTGGCACTGGTAAAAGTGGGGAGCAGCACACACTGGTGCCGGCATGGAAGGCGGAGCCCCTGGCACTGTCGTGGGAGGTGGAGCCTCCGTCACTGATAAAGGGGGTGGAGCACCTGGCACAGATGAAGGGGGCGGAGCAGCTGGCAGAAAGGGTGGAGCAGCAGACACTGGCACCGGCATGGAAGGCAAAGCCCCTGGCTCTTTCGTGGGAGGCAGAGCCTCCGGAGAAAGAATAGGTGGTGCTTTTGGAGTTGGCAGAGGTAGTAGGACCTCAGGTCCTGGCATCGAGGGTGATGCCCCTGGCACTGTCGATGTGAGCGGACCCTCCGGCACAGGCAAGTTGGGCAGAGCCTCCGGCACTGGTGATGTGGGCGGAGCGGCTGGCACTGGCTTAGAGGGCAGAGCCACAGGCACGGGCGTAGAGGGCGGAGCCACAGGCACGAGCGTAGAGGGTGGAGCCACAGGCACGGGCGTAGAGGGCGGAGCCACAGGCATGAGCGTAGAGGGTGGAGCCACAGGCACGGGCGTAGAGGGCGGAGCCACAGGCACGAGCGTAGAGGGCGGAGCCACAGGCATGAGCGTAGAGGGTGGAGCCATAGGCCCGGGCGTAGATGGTAGAACCATTTTTTTGCTAGCTTCGCAACTCCTTGAAAAGATGCGGGATGGTGAGGGGTGCGGACATGGTTCATCCAACCACATGTTGCAGAGCCACCGATTTTTTTCCCACTGTTCATCCAACAGTAAACCCTATAGTCAGATCATGTACGGGATGATTATGCTCATCAACTATAGTAAATTTGAAGGCACCCAATCTGCAAAAAAAAAAGTTACTGGAGAGCAACTTGGCAAGGCAGATGATTTTCTATCCCAAATCTTGGGCATAGCGCAGCCTTGTTCTGGAGGTCCAAGGAAAGCCGGAGAAACCATAGTCAGGTTCAAAACACTGACTATCATGACGTAGACTGTCCTGCAATGCAGCGACTGTTGTATATTAAATGAATGTACTCATCAAATTAATTTTCCTTTTATGCAGAGAATGTGTTCACAACAGAAAAATAAATACTGATTTCCCATTGGTCCAAATTGTTAGCATTAGTACAAAGATTCCACCAATGGCTACGAGCCTTGGATTCAAATGAGCTAGTCTGAGTTAATCAGCCTTATCCAGGCGCCAGGATGTCTGAGATTTCCTATACTGTAGGTTGACTCCCGTTCCCTTGATCTAAAAGTTGCATTCACACTTTCCTGCTGGCATCACAGGCTACAGTAAATATCAAGACATTGTCCCTATTTGGCTACACTGGCTTTAGATTTACATTCAATGCATTCTAGAGACATCCTGTATCCTGTGTTAATTAACACTGTCGGCCGCATTCGTACAATGGAGCAAATCTTCAATTCCAGAATAACTTTTTTTTCTTTGCTGCATGATTTTTCACATGGTCAATAGCTCTTAGGGAATAACAAACAATATAGAATAACATTTATCGAACCATATACAATTTTTAAAGTATTTAGTAAATGATGATCCTGACTAAATGTTAATCAAAATAAATAAACATATAATAATTATACAGGAACCTCAATGCAATGTGTGGGATTATTTTTTTCATATCCTTGCTACATTATTTTATTGCATATTTCCTTGTATACCTTGTGCTACTTCTGCACAAGGTATACAACTTACTACATATTTTATTGATTATTACACTGTTAATTACTATGACATGAAAATACTTCTATACAACTTAGCCCACTACGCCATGCAGACCCCCAAACCATTCTTGTTTAATTAGTATCACAGTTGTCTTCAATAAAATAATTACCATTTTAAGTGTGGAAAAGTATTCACCCTGCTGTTCACTGTGGGTATCACACCGATCATGCAAAAGAGAAGGAAAATCACAGTTGTCTCAGGTGGTTAGAAAGAAGATCGTAGCCAAGCATGGTCAACGTAACGGCTATAAGAAAATCGCTAAAGAGCTTGGTGTTCCTGTTAGCACTGTTGCCAATATTATTAAAAATGTTAAGGCCCACGGGACTGTAGCCAACGTCCCTGGATGAGGTTGTAAGAGGAAAATGTAAATAAAAAATAAAGAGGACTGCTCAAATGATGGAGGAAGTAACAATTAATCTTCAAAATAGATCCATTCAAGTTCCACCATCCATCCTTGGTAGAAAACCCAGCAATACCCCACTTCTAAGAAAGAAACTCAATAAATCCTGACTGGAGATGGCCAAAATGATTGTGCATAAGCCACATTCCTTCTGGGAGGATGTCCTTTGGACAGACAAATAAAAAATAAAGCTTTTTGGAATATCGCAAAAAATCCATGTTTACAGGAAGAAAATAAAGCTTTTAAAGCAAAGAACACAATTCGTAACATAAAAATAAATGGTAAATGGACTGCATTTATATAGCGCTTTTTCTGACCAACAATGGCCACCAAAGCGCTTTACATTGCCTCACACTCACCCATTCATTCACACATTCATACACCGATGGCGGTGTCAGCCGTGCAAGGCGCCAGCAAGCTCGTCGGGAGCAGCTGGGGTAAGGACACCTCGACACTTGGTCAGGAGGACCCGGGGATCGAACCACCAACCTTCCGATTGCTGGACAACCTACTTGACCCACTGAGCCACTGCCGCCCCATTAACATGAAACACAGAGGAGGCTCAGTGTTGTTTGTTTTTTTTGCTGCCTGCTTTGCTGCTTGAATCTGTGCGGGGAGGGTTTAATGTAATCAGAAGAGTATCATGGCATTTTGGAGGACAACCTTGTCACGCCCAGCCAGTTGGGCTTGCGTGCCATGGACTGAGAATATGGACTCATATGTATATTCTGTTTTAGTTTAGTTAGTCAGTGCTTTGCATGACGTTCTTTGTTTGTTTATAGCCCTTTAACGTGACACGCCTCTCTCCCAGTCTGTTCCTGCTGTACGCTGTGCTCTGATTAGAGATAGCTTGCAGCTGTGTGGATCGTGCCTGATTAGGGCACAGCATATAAGCTGGCAGACTGAGAGAGACGCTGTTGATTATTGTTTGAACTCTTGTTTGGCGTAACCGTGTTGGGAGTGTTGGTGTTCGGGATTTCCAGGAACTACACATCTAGTATTATTGTGGAAAGTGAGTCGCCTTGTGCTGTAAAGTGTATGCGTGCGTGTTATTTGTATTGAAAGCTTCCAGTGTTCCGTGCCACTGTAGAGAGCACGAGTAAGCTATGTGCCTACCACAAATGAGTGTAGGATAGCAAGTCAGCTCTATATGTACAGTATAATTGCATGCCACTCACACATAGTGGTACCCTGCAGTGTTACTGGGATGTTGCAAAAGCTATACCCTTTCAAATCTGCTGGGCTAGATAACCTGGACCCGTCATTCCTAAAGCTCTCTGCAGCAATCATTGCAGCTCCCATTACTAGCCTGTTTAACCTCTCTCTTGTATCCTCAGAGATCCCAAAAGACTGGAAAACAGCTGCAATCATCCCTCTTTTCAAAGGGGGGGACACTCT